>PVJO010004337.1:0-110808 GCA_004026905.1 Hystrix cristata
TTTTTCATTTTGTTGTTAAGGAGAGAGGAAGATTTTTGTGTTTAAAAACCTTTTATATTTTCTCCAATTATATTGTGAGTTGTTGATGTCATTTTCATTGATATAAAATTTTTTTCATTAATTCTGGATACAAACCATTTGTCTATTGCAAATATATTCTTCCAATTTTCCACATTTATTTTGAATTATGTATCTTTTTTAAATTCCATGTATATTTTCTACTTTGCTAATGGTAAGTCTTATCCACCAGATTTACTTTAATTATTTGTTCTTATTAAAAACTATTGTCGTCCCATTGTTGATAGAGATATTTTTCTATATACTGTATTTTAATAGTTTGAAAGATCTATGAACTTTGTGTGTGAGATAATTATATATATTTTCATCAATTTTCCTACCATCAGTCAATAGTCTATTACTATTAGTGAGTAGCTTATCCTTCCAATTTTATCCTATAAATGCCAATTCAATGTTAGTGGCTCATTGAATAAATGGGCAAGTCATTCTGTTAGTAGTGAATGACTTGATACAACTGTAAATAATATGTAATGACAGAAGAATCAATTTAACAGCATAAATGAAAGGAAAAAGTAAACCCAAAATCTAGAAACTGGCATGTGTGGAAAAACAGATATGGAAGATTATATTTTCTCAACATAATTTGGACAATATTTCCCATTCCATGAGCCAGTACAGAACTTTGAAGGCAGGCTTTCAGAAAAGGAAGATTGGGGTTCTTGAGCAAGGTTTGAAATTGCAGATAATAAGCAGAATTTCTTCTTCTGTGGGGAAGCCTCAATTCTGATCTAATCAGGCCCACCGTGTTATATAGGATAATCTAATTTACTTTAAGTAAATAGATCTTAGGTGAAAATTACACCTACAAAGTCTCTTCATAGGAACACTGATATTAGTGTTTTATCGAGTAATTCAATGAGTTAGCATATGAAACTGACCATCACACTACATAAATCTTTCATTTCATGTGAACTAGAAACACTCCACAGTGATGTGTTGTTGGGGAAGGCTGGAGCATATGCTTGAGTTAGCAAAGAAAGAAGGCAGGAAAGAAAATTCTGTCTGATAGGAAATTTTGAATATGTTTATTGACACAAAAAACAAATAGATCAACACCATACTAAATGTCTGTTGGGCAAACTGTCGGTGAAGAAATCGTGAACCTGGTCTGAAAGTTCAAGTGGCTGTAAAATAACTTTTCAGACACACTTAGCAGGAAGAAAACATTATATAATAAGGAGGAAAAGGTGCTACTCCTCAAAGCTTACTTCATAATAGCTGAACAAGAATAACTGTTATTCTTTAATATTTATTTGAATCTATGGTTGAGTTCTTTTTATTATTAATAGTGGTATACTTGTTGCACTTAGTAGATTTTTACTGTGTGTTGATATTTGGTTTGTCTTTGTTTCTATATCATAATTGCAAATGTATTTTCCATTGTTAAGGGTAGTATAGTGGTAGCTTTTATTGGTCATTATAGTATGTAAAGAGTTTGACAATATTGTTGCTGCTCATTTTGTTGTAATTGCCAGGATGGCATAGCTGTTGCTATTAACTGCTTTTTATTGTATGCCAATATCTGTCTCATCTTTCTGTCAACAATACTGTGGTTCATTTCTGGAGAACTGAGTGCTGTGCAAATTACAATGCACTCCCCTTACAAATTAACTAAAGCAGCCGAATTTGGGACAGAGGCAAAAGTCTATAATTAGCCACACCCAGAGCACATCATTGGAAAGCAGACATTAACTTAAAAGACCTCCAATGTAGTAGCAGTTTTTTCACTATAATCCACAGGGCATTCATGAGGAGGAAATCAAAAGCTAAACAGTTGAATTATATGAGATGATAAAAGTACAGACAAAAAACCCCCCAGATTGTTAAGGTGGTTAATGAGCTCTGAGATGATATCAAGAAATAATAGACTTAATAAATAAAATAATCAGTGACTTGACAGAAGAGACTAATAAAATACAGCTGAGCTAAACAAAATTAACAAAATATTTATGACCAGTTTAACAAAGAAATAGATTCCGTGAAGAAGAACCAAAGAGATATCCCAGATATATATATATATATAAAAAAATCTACTGAAAGCATGGACAGAAGTGACCAGTGTGAAGACAGAGTGTCAGAACTAGAAGACAGAAATGCTGCAGGTGATTGTCCACTCAGAGATGGCCTAAAAAAAAAATAAGAGAACATGGGAAGTGAATCCAGCATTTACTGGATGACACAAAGAATAGTAATCTAAGATTAATTTGAATAAGTTAAAAATCAGAAGACAGCACAATGGTGTAAAAAACCTGTTTACAGAAATAATAGCACAAAAATTTCCAAATATGGGGAAAGAATTTAACATACAGATCAGTAAGGTATATAGAACCCCAACTAGCCATGATCACAAAAGAAATTTTCCGTGGCACATCATGATCAAAGTATGAGAAATCAAACAAAAGAATAGAAATTTAAAAGCTATTAAAGAAAAGCTTATATATATATAATATATTTTATATATATATAAATGTATTTTATATATATATAAATGTATTTTATATATATAAATGTATTTTATATATATATAAATGTATTTTATATATATATATATGTATATATATGTAAACCCATTAGAATTAAGTCAGACTTCTCAACACAAAGCTTAAAGACCAGGAGAGCTTAGAGTGAAATGTTTCAAGCCCCCAAAGTAAAACAGTTCCAATCCAAATGATTATATTTTGCGAAACTATCTTTCAAAAACTGCTGGTGGAATAAGGTATTTCTATGACAAATCGTATTTTAAGAAATTCATGACCACCAAACAAGCATTTCCAAAATTTATCAAGGATATCCTAGAAAGAGACAAAGAAGCCAACAAATCAAGAAAGTTTAATGGAATAAATACACCAGGCAAGATGAGCACTTAAAAGTAGAAGAGAGAAAGAACAGGAACAGGAAGAATCAAGAACAGGAACAGGAAGAATCAGGAACAGGAAAAGAAGGCAATGACAAGCATAAACCTTTGCTTTTTGCTGATAATGCGAATGGCCTGTATATCCAGCAACCAATGGACAGATAAAGTAAACGTGATATTTACACAAAACAGAGTACCACTCTGCCACAAAAAAAGATAAACTTGAGTCATTTTTAAGAAAATGGATGTACCTCGAGACTATAATGGTAAGTAAAATGTATCAGACACACAAAGTTAAATATTACATTGCTTATCTTATGTGAGAAATCTAAAATATGAATAAAGGGCAAAATAAAATGTAGATAGTAGGAAAAAATGGAGATACAGCTCTTGCAAATAGGATGAGGACCAAGAGATAGAAGGAATGGGGAGGGAGAGGCAGAGAAGGGGATGTAAAAAGAATTAAGATGACTTGTGTACATGTACCAACTCCTGAGGAAAATGTATTCATTATGTATTGCAAACATGTACCAAAAACAATAATTTAGAAACTATATATGTGTGTGTATTGCAAAAAAATCTATATGTTGCATTCTTATAAATAAAATATATGAGTACCTTTAAAAAAAAATAAGACAAGGATGGACTTCCAAGACAGTAGAACTAGCAGAATAAATACGTACAAGGGAGACCCACCCAGATTAGGAAAACAAGGAATTACTCACTACTACATGCTTGATATTCAAAGTCCCCGCCCTGGAAGATTGCATTGTTGCTATATTATATTTCTTACGATTTCAAAGTCCTAAAAAGAGGTTATTTATCTCTCTATCTTTATATAGTATGAGTGTGTGCACATGTGTGTGTTTGTGCATGTGAAGGGTGGAGAGATAAGCAGTACTTTAGTTGGTAGTTTGTAGCCTATGAATCACAACCAGACCTGATGGAGAACACTTCACATCAACTGGAAATCAGTGACACAACAATCTGATGGCATTTTGAATTGTATCTTGGTAATGAATGAATTGGCTCTATGAGTAAGAATAATAATGTGCATGGAAATTTTTTTTGGCTAATACAACTATAGCATAGATTACAAACCATTCACCAAGATGTGTGTTACACCTTCTAAAATTTAGATGTCATGTTTGTATATAAGGGGACAGATGCCCAACAACATGTGTCTAAGTGAAACTGTGAGTAGTTATCAGTGGAGGAATATGACCAGGTGATAGGGTCACATCCAAGTCAATGCAGGCTGGGTGTGAATTTGTCAGCTCCATTCTCTCCTTTGCGTTTCCCTTTGTTCAGTAGGACATAAGATGCCAAGTTATAGTGTGATAATAAAATGATAATAAAAAGATAATAAAAAGTGCCTGAGTTCCTGACATGACCCACACTTTAAAAAATGATAAGGAAAGAGCACTTAGCTATTGTGTAAACAAGAAAAATCAGAATTATAACAAAAAGATTCTATTTATCCACTGAAAGTAATGCCATTATTTGTCACAGAAGCTAGTTTACCTAGAAAACAATCCTAAAAACATGAATAGAATGATGAATGATAAATACTTCTGGTATCACTCTCCATTAGCAGTGAATTCTTTGCTCCTGGCTCAGACAATGAAATGGGCCCCCGGGAGCCCCAGTTTAGGGCAGCGGTATTCAGAGGTGGGCGTTTGGAAAGTGGCTGAATCCGAAGGGCTGTAGTCTCATCAAAGGATTAGTACATTGACAGGCTTAAAGACTTAGAAACTAATTGAAAGAATCATATAATTCCCTGAAGCGCTCTGGGCTTCACCTGGGGGTTGGTGCAGCACGCTTCTGTGAGCCGCTGGGCCGTGAGGTTGTGGCCTTGGGTCTGTCTCTGTCCTCAGCCCATTCATCATTGGCACTGACCCCCGATCTGTTTCCTGGGACTTTGAGATTAAAATCCTCTGAAACCGTGAGCCAGAGGTGGGGCACTGTGAATTTTATGAGGCAAATCTTTCTTAAAAACGTCCTCCCCTCAGCCTTACTGCCTTAAAATAATACGACAGCAGATTTGCTTACTATTTGTTTAGCATTGTTGATAATCATTTAATGTAGACTATCCCATTTAGTACACATATTAATCTTATAAAATAGGTTCCAAATTAACTTCATGTTGTAGAATGTCATTCGTCTAGTAAATATTATAGTCAAGCTTCTAACCCCAAGCATTCAAAAACCAGAACCCTTATTCTCAAACGTTACACTTTAGGCTTGTAGCTCTTTATCTGTCTTCATTCTCAAGCACTGACAACTTCCATATTTCTGTGCATAATACAGTAAAAGCTAAATTGTATCACTTTGGTTTCTAATATTCTGTAATGGCTTCACATTTCTTTTTGTTTTTTTTTCTTTTTCTTTTTCTTCTTTCTCTTCCCCTTTTCCCTTTTTGCCTTCCTGTTCTCTGTGTGTGTGTGTGCGTGTGTGCGTGTGTGTGTGTGTGTGTTTCTGTGTGTATAACTGGGATGAAATCCAGGGCTTTTGCACTGAGCTACATCCCCAGCCCTTTTTTGATGTTTTTATTTTGAGACACAGTCTCACTGAATCACTAAATTGCAAAGGCTTGAGCTTCTCCCTCAGTTCCCAGAGTTCTGGGATTATAGATGTGCACCATCATGCCTTGCTCATGCTTCTTAATTTAGAGAATTTATCTTTTCTGAGTCAGTGAGGGCCTTTATGCAGGCATTTCTGGACAGAAAAGTGAAGGCATGGGGTTCTTCCCTACATAGTAATTCAAGTTGAAGGGTGATGGTGTTTCCAAAGTTGCTATCCCCGTATTAGTCCACTTCACAGGAGATGGAAACTTGTGGAACAGATTACTTCCAAGTTTCATGAGCTGTTCCTGGAAGGGACTCAAGTAACATCTGCTTACCCTTCTTTTGAGGGACCTTAATCATATGATGTTATCCTATTAATAAACTGAGATTTATAGTCCCTACCTTGGCAAGTATACCTCAGATACAACCCCATTGTGATGGAAAGGAAATATATATATATATATATTTATTATATATACATATATATATACATATTTATTATATATACATATATATTTATTATATATACATATATATTATATATACATATATATATTTATTATATATACATATATATGTATATATCTCCACAGATTCACCACACATGGTTAGCTTATTTGTCCTTGAAGACACAGGTCATTATCATCTGCCCTGAAATACATTTCTTGATTCTATCAATTTCTTTAATTTTTTTTTCATGATTGATTGCCTATTTCCAATCAGCAGTTTTTTGAGAGAGGAAGCCCTATTTATCCATATTACTACTCCTAATATATAGCATTCACTTGGGACACAATCTAGTAGTCCTTTAGAATATAAATATAATTAAATTGAAATGAAATAAATGAAGAAGTCCAAGATAAAACAAAAACAAACAAATAAAACTGAGAAAACTGTGAGAGATCGTATATTAAAACCAGGCACTACGAAAGTTGCATTAACTATTTCAGAGAGACTAAGTATATGTCTGAAAAAAAGGTTTCAGCTAATGAATAGAGATGCACAAACAGAGATGGTTAAAAAAAATGGTGAAATGAAAGGTGAAACCAGGTGACAAAAAAATCTAGAGAGGATTTTGCTTTGCTTTTAAAATGGAACTCCTGGCTTTCACAAAAGGTACCACAGGATATGGAGAATAAACAGCTTGCTGTATAATTACTCCCAAGTGTCTAGACTTGGATTCAATTGTTTCATACTAAGCATAAATAATGTATGCCCTCAGGCATTTAAGGTTAATTATGTCCAATTTTTTGTTTTCTCAATTGCCAAGGAAGTATACTTTCTAAAATAGCTGAGCAGGTATGTAATTAAACAGGCATATTTTGTTACTGAAATCTGGGTATTCTGAGAGACTATAGTTTTTGAATGTGTTCCAATTCTCAAAAGGCTATGTCCCCCCAAAAGTTTTATTTCCTCTTTGATCCTTAAGCTAATGGTAATCATATTTTCAAAAAGAAATTTTAATTTTCATATTCCTTTGTTAGAACAAACACATCATAAATCATATAAATAATATTTACCTCTGCTACTATAAAGATTTTCTTTCCATTTGTCCCGAATAAGAAAATTATATTTTTCCTAGTCTTTTTGTACCTCAAAAATGAAAATTCTGGGGGCTGGGGATTTAGCTCAGTGATTAGAGTGCTTGCCTTGCAAGCACAAGGGCCTGAGTTCGATCCCCGGCACCACAAAAAAAAAAAAAAAAAAGAAAAGAAAATTCTTACTGGACAAGAGGAAGCAAAGAAGGAGGAGGGGGAAGACTTGTAAGACAAGTAATAGGGTACATGAATGTGAGCAAAATGCATTATACACACTGAAATCCCTCCCCTTAAAAAATGGGAAACTATGGGGGAAGTAGAGCAAGGTGGCAATGGGGAGGGAAAGGATTAAACTATGTTATGGGCATGTACAAATCCATAAATGTAACACCCATTAATTTGTATAACCAATATGTACCAATAAAAAATGTGGGGAAAAATGAAAATCCTCCTCAAAACTTTGCTTGAGGCTTCCGCTTTCCTTTTCTTGCCTTTACTAGACCTCACAAAGATAAAAATTCAATCTACTCAGCAAGATAAAGTCATCAGAAAATAAAAGCTTTTAAGAAAATAAAAGAACATTTGACTTTGTAACATCTCTCTTCTTATTTTTCTCCAAGAATCACTGTATTTCAGAACAGAAACTCCCATAAGGTATTAAAGGATCCTGTGAGTATCAGACACTGGAGAAGAAAGAAGATTCTGAAATAGTGTGACACTGCAGATTTCTTTCTTTCTCTGGTGGTCTTTCCACCTATGTCCTCTATGAGCTTGTGTTCAAAACTGGCTCCCAAAAAACTTTTCATTCATTCTGAAATGTCACATAACCTGGTGAGAATACTCTGTGTTTTGTAGAATGCCACTTGCCCAACTAAGTCACATTTTTGCAATTGCTTATTGTCAAGATAGGGTGACTTTGTATACATATGGCTGCCTGATTGGGAGAAATCTTAGAAAAGGAATACTGTAAAAGGAGATGGATTTACTCCAGGGACAAAGTTCTACTCAGTCTTGAGGAACACACATGAGGACTCCATATCTGTCAGTTGGTAAGACAGGACATTACTTGCCTTCCAAAATTGTGCTTTCTTCAAGGTGTGAGATCTCCAAGATACACAAATGAAAAGGGGTGAAAGAACAAGCCTTGAGCAGTGAATTGAGAATATTCTTGGAGACAGGACCCCAAAGTGAAAAATTGTGCTATCTACTTTTAAAAAATATCTCCCTCCTTTATTTTCTCTTGCTTTTGAATGTAGTAAATCATAATGGGAGCGAATAATTGTTACTACAGCAAAGCCCAGTTTTTAATTAGCTGTCTAGGTTTTCAGGAAGATGAGTGAAAGAATTTGATTAGTCAAAATTAGCGAGAGGGAAAATTAAGCTTTTTTTTAATTATGAAAAATTTTTTTTCAATTTATTTCAAAAGATATTACAGATTGTTATTTTAAAAGGATAATTAACTGCCTTCAAATAACAAATCTCCAAAGCAATTGGGCAAAGGAATAGTAAATATATATATATATATATATATATTTATATATATACTAGTAAATATATATTAATATATAAATAGTAAATATATATTTATATATACTATTTATATATAAATAGTATATCTACTATATAGTAATATATATATTTACAATAAAAATAATAGTAATAATACATACTATAATATATATCTAGTGTTTAAAAGACCTTATACCCATTTATTTACAACTGTACTCCCAAATTTATTACAATCTTCTGCCAATTAAGTGACTTCTAATATAATCCCCATTTTTAAACGTATTTACTGGGACGTGAAAAACACATGCTAACATTCATACCCTTACACATAATTGTACAATTCAGTGGGATTTTTTTTAATATAGTCGAAAAGTTGTGCAGACACTCTCTATTATGGTTTATATCTAGATGTCCCCAAAAGTTTCATGCACTTGTAGATGGGTTTTTGGAAGGTGATTGGACCATAGGAGCATTGTAAACAAATGCAACACTAGGGCGCGGGGCCTGGTCAGGAGAGGTAGGTCACTGGTGATATGTCCCAGAAGGGT
This sequence comes from Hystrix cristata, assembly GCA_004026905.1. NCBI lineage: Eukaryota > Metazoa > Chordata > Mammalia > Rodentia > Hystricidae > Hystrix > Hystrix cristata. The sequence continues at coordinate 9,095 of PVJO010004337.1, forward strand.
GAGGTGGCCTCCCCACTTCCTCCCTGCTTTCTCTACTTCCTGGCTTCATGTCCTGAGCAGCTTTCTTCCCCCAGGCCCTTCCTTCTGCCTACCTGCCTTGGAGCCATCCAAATATGGACTAACATGAGCCCAAATTAACCCCTCCTCCTTTAAGATGCAAGTGTCTGGTATTTTGCCCCAGCAATGAAGAGAGTAACTAAATCAACCACATTGTTTAATTTTAGAAATTTTCATCATTTCCAAAAGAAAAACAGTAATAGTGGTCTGTCTCTGATCACACCTACATCCTTATACCTGATTCTAGGCAGCAACCAATCTACGTTAGATTATTCTGGAAATTTCATATAAGAGAAATTATACAACATATGGCCTTTTGTTACTAGCTTTATTTATTTAGCATAACAATTTTAGGATTCATCCAAATTGTAATACATGCCAATATTGTAATTCTTTTTGTTGCTAAGTAATTTCCATTCATTGGATATACCACATTTTGTTTATGTATTCATTAGTTGACAGATATTTGAAGTTTTCCAATTTGGGGCTATTATGAACAGTACTGCTATGACTATAAGTTAAAAAGATTTTGTGTGGACATAAATTTCCCATTTCTTAGATTGGATTGGATATTACCTAGGAGCAGAATCTCAGTGTACCAAGAAAAGCTTACATATACATTTTTAGCTTTGGATCAACATTTCTCTGATGGTTAATTATGTCATTTGTGAATGACATTGTGCTATTTGTGAATCTTCTTGGAAAAAATGTCTGCTCAAATTCTCTGCCCATTGTTTTAATCAGGTTACTGCCTATTTATTATGGAGTTGTGTGTGTTCTTTATGTATTGTGAATACAGTTTCTTCATTAAATGTATATTTTGCAAACGTTTTCTCCTATTTTGTTGCTTGTCTTTCTTGATGGTGTCCTTAAAGTAGAATAATAGTTAGTTTCAATGAATTTCAATTAATCTATTTTTCTTTGTCATTCATGTAAGAAACTATTGGCTAAGATATCCAAAGATTTATGCATATATTTTTAAAGTTTTATGGTTTTAACTGTAATATTAAAGTTGATGATCAATTTTGAGTTAATTTTTATATATGATGTGAAGTAGTGATAAAACTTCATTCTTTTGCATATGAATATCCAGTTGTCCTAAGACATTCAGTTGAAAAAACTGTTAGTTGAGATAATTATGAGAGAAGAAGCAAAAAAAAATTGGTAAAGTTGATACTTCAAAATTGTTAGAATTTATAGGAGAAGAGAGAAGTGTCTGATTAAATGTAGCTGGACTCTTGGCTGGCAGTCTTCTAGAAGGCTAAATTACTACTTTATTAGATAGAGAACCAATTCTATATTAGCTACTTTCCCATCCTTGGGACAAAATACCATGCAAATTAAACTTAAAGAAGAGGTTTATTTGGGCCCCAGTTTTGGTGGGTTTAGTCCATTGTTGACTGACTCCAAGGCACAAATAGCAAGGGGAAAGAGAATGGTGGTGGACAGCTGCTCTGTGTCAGCCAGGAAGCATAGAGGAGGGAGGAACCAGGGACAGGAGTACACTCCTTTAGATCACACCTTCAAAGACCTCCAACCCAGACCCCAGCTTTGAATGTGAGAATTTGGTGGGACATTTCAGATCTAGAATCATAACAAATTCCATCATTTTTCCTTAGAAGTTACTTTTGTGTTTTATCAGAAATACTGTTTCCTTCCCAGGAAGAAGTTATCAATTGCCTCACAAAAATAGCTTGTTTTTCAGACTATGTTTTATTTTATCCTGTACAGGCCCTACTAGAAGGGAGATACCAGAGTTCTAAGAAATCTACCCTTTTATTTAATAAGCTCTCTTATACATTCATCTTTTGCCACAAGAAGATACAGGACTTAGTGTAACATTTGCTTTTTGTCCAGATTCAAGAAATTTTATTAGAGCAAACTAAGTATAATTTTTTTTTGTAAAAAATATTAAAAATCACTGGCAAATCTACCAGACTCCATCCCCCACTTTTTTGATAGCCCAAACAGGAAAAACATCTCAGACTGACTTAACGAAATGTGTCTGAATAATACAAGAAAACTGTTTTTCTTTTATTATTATTGTTGCTGTTTTTTGTGCTTTGTTTAAATATGTCAAATTTGTAGTCCAATCTGGACTCACAAAACTTTGTTCATAAGGTCGTTGTATTAGTTATGGTTTTGTTGCTGGGACGAAAAGCCTGACACACACAATTTAAATAAACAAATGACTTATGGTTCCAAAGGACTCACTACAGAAATGGCACAGGGGAAGGACATGATGGAGGAAAGATGTTCAATCCATGGCAACCAGGAAGCAGAAAGAGAGGAGAGGGCTGGGGACAAGAATCCATCCTTTGAGGTTACAACTTCCTGACACACTCCTCTAACCAGGCCCCAACTACTAACAACACATTCAGCTATGAACTCATGAACAGATTAATCCACAGATGAATGTAGTGTCCCGCATGAACCAATCGTCTTCCAAAAGCTCCACCTCTGACACCTCTGTCCCTCAGCCTTCCGAGGGACAGCTGAGATCAATTCATAACAGTTGCATAAACTATTATATTTAAATAATTCTCCAATATTTTCAAGTCAAAAATACTGATTTCCAATAGAACAACGATGAAAATAATAGGAATTTTCTGAATCAGTCTAATAGGTAAGAAAGGAAAACAGGGCGGCCATTATGCAAATAATCTCTAGGAAGACTTTCAGAGCCATTCCACCTGTAATGTCACAGCAGGGGTCTGGGGACCTGGGGATTTCCCATGGCACGAACCCTTTGTTTCTCCAGTTCTTGCCTCACACTCCTCCAAAGAATGAAAGGACAAGACTGACTCAAAGCTGAAGATCCCCCACGTGGAAAAGGGGAAGTCGAGTCCCACGAAGAACGGTACAGTCAGATTCATAAGTAGTGTGAAGCCAGATTTATTCAAAAGATGGTGAAGGCAAGGACAAAGCTGCCATCCAACAAGTAACACGGCAGGGAGAAGTTCAAGAACTGCCCAACGTGGTGTCCTTGCTCTGGCCATACTTATTAGTGTTCTAAGCCAATCAGGGTTTTAGCCTTTGTTTAAGGTTTATGGAGTCTTCTCTGATTGGTGTGTTCTAAGCTAGTCAGGGTCTTGGCCTTTGTTTCTGGGACAAGATGTTGCTGGAGTGAGGTGTTGTTAGGGTGACAGGGGCTTTTAGGGACTCTCCAGTGAATGCAAGTAGGTCCCCTCAAACAACTGTTCTACCCCTGCAAAGGTTTTACAGTGGGCAGTTTTCAGTAAGCAGTTGGTCATCTCTGTAACTGTCTGCCACATCAGCCATGTCCCGTCAGCCACTTTGATCTATGTCCCTGCCTATCTCCCCTCTGTCCCTACACACCTGGAAGAGTGAACAGGTATAATGGAGAAGCAGGCATGCCAAAATGGACATGGCTCATTTGATTTCAAATCTAATGCTGTTAATGTTTGTTTTCTGAATGGATATCAATTAGACATTTTTTTGGTTATTTACTTAATATGCTGATATTTTCGAGCACTATTCTAGAATATGTTTCTAGAGAATTGGGACTTAACTTTAAATATATATATATATATATAAAATTAGATAATCCAAGAGTATCTGACACATAGGAGATCCCAGATAGGAATTTTTCACTGAGTCTCACTGAATGAATCTATTCCAGAAATAACAAAGAATGTTGCTGTTACACCTTATGAAAGGGTAACAAAAGAAAGACCAATAATTTCCAGCAAGATTATGAATATTTTGAAGATGGGAGGTGGACTGTAATACGTTTTACAGAATCACCGCTTAAAATATACCAAGAACATGTATAAAGCCAAGTAACATAAAAATAATCAACATGGGGCTCGGGATTTAGCTCAAGTGGTAGAGCACTTGCCTAGCAAGTGCAAGGCCCTGAGTTCAATCCCCAGTGTCCCCGCCCCGAAAAAAAACAACAAACATTGTTAATGGAATTGCCACTGTAATCCATTCCAAAAGGCAATCTGTAAGACAGCTTTGAATGATTTCACTTGTATACATCCTAAAAACCCAATTCCATAGATATTCCTTCATACCACTTTCGATTCACAGGTCCCTGAAACAAAGGAAAACCATCTTGCCCACAGTCATTCAAGAACAAGGTTTGCTATCTTCTAGTTGGCGAAACCAACACCTCTCCAGAGAACAAGCCCAGCGCAGGAGTCCCATTGCACTTCAGAATGGAAATTGTTGTGATTTTGATTATTCATTTTCCATTAGGAAATGAACAATCAATCCCAGTATAGTTCTTGCAAAACAAAATGATTTACAATCTTTGCTGATCAAACGAACAGTGATGCCAGTGAAGTTTATCACAATACAAGCAGCTAAGAGAAGTGAGCCACCACATTCTTCTTTGCCAGAGGTAGTCCCAGCGCCACTTTTATTTGACTTGTGGATATTCAATTCTACTTCTTATTTAATTGTGAGTCTTCCTACCTTTTCAAGCAATTTTTTGTAGTAAAAAGAATTCAAATCCTACTATGACAGAACTTTAGTCTAAACTTTGTATTTCCTCTATCATTTGCTGGGTGATTTTGGAAATTCAGTGTTCTCATCTGTAAGAGAAAGAGAAAAATATTCCTGCTACTACATGATAGGTTTCTCTTTAAAATCAAAAAAGATAATGAAAACAGATGCATTAATTATTTAAGCTTAGTGACCTGCATGAATAAAAGGTTAAATGAATATGGCCTTGATCTCAGACCCCACAGTCCATGGAAGAGATAGCCACATAAACTGTAAAGATCAGTATAACACATAGTCCTCAGTAAGATTTGCAGTGATGTGATTCTGGAAGATCCTTGAAATGGTCAGATCTTTCTCCTCAACTCCATAGTCAAAATTTCCTTACCATTAACTTTCTGACTTTTTTTTCTGAGAACGGACAACTCTAGTTTTGAAAGATATTTTCTTCAAAATTCAGTCTCCAATGAATATTATCAGTCCCAAAGACCTGGCTCATTCCCTGAGATCTATGACAAATAGAAAATGACAATATCTATATAACAAATGAATTATTCTTGGTTACTATTCTCATTGCAAATGAAAGACTCAATGGAATGATTGAGTTCTGAAAAATTCAATCCCCAAAGTAATTAAGAGATTTTTGTTAAGTTCAGCTCACTAATTTCTATGACACTTTCTTTATCTTGCATCATTAATTGTGTGGCCATAGGCAAATTAACTAAATTTTCTAAATTTTAGTTATCCTAAATGCAAGTTAGGGGAAATAATACCTGCCACCTAAAGTAGTTGCAAGGGTAATATTTAAATACCGAACATAGTAGTATATCATCCAGAATATATATGTTGTAGCTTCCTATTATTCTTTTATTTATAGAGTTTATAAAAACAACTGCATAAATGACATTCCCTGCAATTTATGCTGTCTCTGAAATTCCAAACCAATTGTGAAAATAGTCAGCTCCCTCTGGCTTTTTTCCATTGAAATAGCAAAGATGCTGCAATACCTTTACATTAGCAAAGAAGACATTAAAGGAAAAAACACCCTTATTGTGAAACATTGCAGATGTTTGAGTTTTCAAAGAATGCAATATTAAAATAAATGCAAAGGTTTGGGTGGGAAGTGAGGGCTAAGACAATGCAAAAATATCTAATGAGTTGAGTTAGAAAATCTAAGGTTTTTCTTTTTCTTATCATTTTACAAGAAGAATATCAACATCTCAGTCATTCTCTTGGCATAATTCTCTGTTATTTTGGCTTCTTTCTGATGTTGACTTTCACCACCACAAAATGCTTTCCAACATAATAAAGCTACAAATCTCCTCTACACTCCTGTAGTAAAAGTATAATTTTCCGCAATGACCAGATAAAATCTCTGAGTTTCACTTTAACTGGATGAAGATGGACTAGTACCTGATCAGAGAAAGGTCTTTGGCTTAGACTTGAATTATCGCTCATTTTTGAACCTGGGCTCGTGGCAGTGGAGATTGTGATAGACCGATTGCTCACATCCATCAGCAGGCCGCCACGGGACTGCACGTAAAACTGACTCCCACTGAAACTGCGTGACTGCCATTCAGAAAAAGAAAATTTGCTTTCCTAAGATCACATCTAGGCTTTACTAAAACAAAAGGGACAAAATGATTACTAAGGACACAACTAACCAATGATTATGCAAGACTCAGTACAAAATTTACTTTCAGTGCAGCTAGTAAATAGAATATTATCTTCTTTATTGAAAAATGGGGAAATATGGGAGAATAAATTTACATAGGTTGATTTTGCCATACATTCTGTCACAAGTTATGTTCAAAATGTCTTATGTAAGACTCGTCATAACTTTGATATAACAGTGAGGTTTTAGTTTCCTTGTTTTGCAGGTCACCGGATGGTAGCTCAGGGAATTTGAAAGGTTGCTCCCTGAGCAAATTATAGATCCAGTGAAAATAACCTATCCAATTATAGGTCCATAATTAACATCCAGTTGTGTCTGACTCTAGAGATTGTGTTCTTTTTCCACCACACTACATTATTCCCCCCAGATGTTGGAAAACAGCACTTTCAAAGAACTAATTTCCGGTATAGTAAATAACACATTTAAGACCCTTTGCTGGATTCAGAGATGGCAAGCGAATTGTAGTTTACAATGTAATAAGCACTCATGAAATTAGTAGAAGTATAAATATGCAGGCTTTGGAAGAAAGATTTCAAATATGCATCCACATTTAAATTATTTGTTTTGTGTTTTAACAATCTCACATTTAAAGAATATAATTTGAAGAACTAAACTATTGGTGTAAGAATATTAATTAGAATAGGTTTACATGCTATTAAAAAGCTTTTGCACAGCAGAAGAAATCACCAATAGAGCAGGGCAAAAACCCACAGACTGGGAAAAAATTTTTGCTAGCTATCCATCAGACAAAGGTCTAACATCTAGAATATACAAAGAACTCAAAAAAATCAAATCTCCCAAATTCAAAGACTCAATCCAAAAATGGGCATCTGAAATGAATAAACATTTCTCAGATGAAGAAATTAAAAAGGCAAATAAATATATGAAAAAAATGTTCAAAATCACTAGTCATACGAGAGAGGCAAATCAAAACAACATTAAGATTCCACCTCACTCCAGAAAGAATCACGTTTATGAAAAAAATCAACCAATAACAAATGCTGGCGGGGCTGTGGGGAAAAAGGAACCCTTCTCCATTGTTGGTGGGAATGTAGACTGGTCCAGTCACTGTGGAATCAATATGGCAATTCCTCAAAAAACTACAACTGGAGGTTCCATTTGACCCAGCTATTCCCCTACTGGAGATCTTCCCAGAAGAATTAAAATCGTCATACCACAGGGATATATGCACTACCATGTTTATAGCAACACAATTTGTAATAGCTAAGTCTTGGAAACAACCTAAATGCCCAACAACCAATGAATGGCTAAAGAAAATGTGGTTTTCCTACACAATGGAGTACTACACCGCCATAAAAAAGGATAAACTAGTGTCATTTGTATGTAAATAGATGTTCCTTGAGAACATACTCTTAAGTGAAATAAATCAGACACTCATGAGTATACATCGAATTGTTTCTCTGATATGAGAAACCGTAACTGTAAATAAGGACAAAGAGGTGTAATAGATATTATATAAAAGGGAGATAATATACAAAGGAGAGGAGAACTAGAAAGAGAGAAGGGGGAAAGCAGGAAGGGAAAAAAGGAAAGAAAAGGGAAAGGGAAATCATGGAAAATTATGAATAAACCTGCTTTAAATATGGAAAGAGGGAACAGAAGGGAGGGGTGGGGAAGAAGGGGGAAAAACCAAGACGCATCGTCATATACAGGTACAAAATAAATGTGTTGAAGGTGATCATTATATGTACAATGTACCAATACATGTTCTTGGTTAAAAATAAAAAAAAAAATTTAAAAGAATAAAGTAGGAAACAACCAAAAGGTCCCAGATGGGGAAATACTTCAATAACTTATGTTTCATCCATATATATAATACTCTTGGAAAGCTGAAAACCCACATTTATAAATGGCAACATTTAAAGCTGTCTGTGGTATAAATGATAAAAGAAAGTTTTGGTATACTCCCTTTACATAATACGGCCACTATTTTTCCATAAAAAGTGAGATTTTACTAATTATCCAAATACATCTATGATGTGCTAGACACTGTTGAGGAATATCAGTGAATATCTGTGAATATCAGAGAATATCAGAGAATATCAGTGAATATCAGAGAAATTCCAACTCTGAACTTACATTGTAGTAGGAGAATCGAAATAGTAAGTAATATAAGTAACTATTTTAATGTATATTGGGAGATAATGAGAAAAAGGCTAGAACAATGTAGAAGAAATCAGAAATATAAGAAAGTGATAGGAGAGAGGGTGCAATGATAATGAAGGTGGTAAAAATGGGCCTTGTGAAAATGAGATTGGGGGCTTGGTGCTGGGGATCAAACTCAGGACCTTGTGCTTGCTAAGAGAGCACTGTACCTCTTGAGCTAAATCCCCAACCCTTGAGCTAAATCCCCAACCCGAGATTTTTAACTTAAAGAAGAAAGTTAAGCAAGCAGATATTTGGGGGAATAGCATTCTAGACTGGGGAACAATTTGGAGCACAAGACTAGAGTATGTATAGCAACTTCTGGGAACAGTAGGGAGGACAACTGTGTTAGCTGGCTGCCTGACACTAAAACAAACACCTGTAACAATCAATTTACGAAGAGAAACCTTTTATGTAGCTCATGGTTTGCAGAGTCTAGTTCATGATTGAGCAAGGCCATTACTTTCAGGCCTTTGGAGGGCAATGGGGGAGAACGCCAAGTGAAGCAAAATTGCTCACCTCAATGCCAGGGAGCAAAAAAGAGGGAAACAGGATGGGGATGGGGGGAGTCCCAGTACCCACATCAAAGGCATGTCCAGTGATCTAAAGACCTCCTACTCTTAGGACCATGTAAGATCTTAAAGTCCTTGGAGAAAACTGTACTCATGAACATAATGTTACACTCCCTCTTTAAATTTGTTTATGTATATATAGTGGTACATATTTGCACTGTGTAATTGCCACAATTTATTAATGTATTCATATTATTTATACATATATATTTATATTATTGTCAAAGTATTTCACAGTCATATAATTAACTCTTCACAGTATTTATATCTAATTGTGAGGGCCAAAATCACTGGAGAATATTATGTGTTTTCCGATTTCAGTATCATGTGAATTTTTCCAATAAATATGTATCTTTGGTTGCACCAATTTTATTGTGAGCTATAAAATACAAAGAAAAAGTGCATAGCATACAGCTTAATGGGTTTTGAAATCAAATATTTGTGTAGCCACCTCCCAGGTCAAGAATGAACTCTAACCAATAACCTAGAAACTCCCTCTGCATTAGAAGAAATCAACTTCCTAACTTTTATGATAATTACTTTTTTGTATGTTCTATTCTTTTTACCTCTTAATCATGCATCTCTACAGAAATAAATTCATTTTGTATGGGTTATTTGTAGCTGTTTTTCAACTCAGTATGATTTCTGTGGTATTTATCTATGTTATTACAAACAGTTAAAATTTATGAATTCTCACTGTTGAACTGTCTTCCATTTTATTATTATACCAGCAATTATTTGCCATTTTTAAATTTTTTTTCAGATGTTACATTCATTCTTTACTATTGCAAATAATGCTCCACTACATTTTCTGGCACGTGCCACTTGGAACACAAATTCTTGCATTTCAGAGTTATGTTCTCATGGTGGGTTTGCTGCTTATGCATATTGCCACCTTCAGTTGAGGACATCAAATCATTTTGTGAACTGACTGTAACACCCTACTAGTAGAGTGTGAATGTTTTGAGCTTTTATTTTTTCATTAGCTCTTGGCTTTTGGTCTGTCTTTTATTCGTTCTGTTTCATGTCAGACAATTGTTTTAATTCGCATTGTCTTGTTTTGAATGAGATGGAGCAGTAATGACTAGTAGGATCGATTCCCAGATAGGAAGTTACTGGTTTAGAGCACACGTACATTATTAAAATGTTATACATGTTATTGCATATTAACAGTCTACAAGATACTTGGAAACTGTTTTGTCAAGGGAAAACCAAAGTGTTTCAAGAGATGACTGCTAAAATTCTGAGGACTTTTCTAATTAATCTTTGCTGTGATAGTTCATGTTTTTCAAACTTTTATTATGAACACTGACAATACTATGAGAAAAAGGTTACTTTTCTTTAAAGACAAGATAACTTGAAAGTGCAACTTGACTATAAAAAAGCAAGAGAGAAATTCAGATAAGTGCCAATTTCTCAGTTACCATCACACTTATTAGACAATTTATCATGAAGCCCAGATGGTTGGCCAACAGATGCATGAAAGGGGACGAAACCAAAATCTATATGTGGGACAAATAGCACGAGTTTGTGGAACAGATAATGAAGAGAATACTTGAAGTCATGATGATATTGGAAAAGAGAATGCATAGAAGGAATAAATAAGAACAACAGGAGGTCAGGAGTTTATAGGAGGAAACACAGGATTCAAAGCATGAGATCTTTGACATAAAATGTACACAAAGATGGCATGAACATAAAGTATCACCTTTATTAATTAAAAAAGGTCAGATATCTGGGTCCCAAATTCTACTTTCTGAATAATTTTTATCAAGTTCCCTGTGTAATCTTTAACTGAGTATTTTATATTATTTCATTTTCTCTCCACTTTTAGCATATAGGCTATAGGATTCTTTTTTAACTTGTCTTATGGCTGCCCTGGAGTTTGTAAAACACTTTCACAATTAATCCAGATCACTCATAAACAACACTGCACAAATTTCCAGAAAGTATGAGTAGCTTATAATAACAGAATATTCATAAACTTAATTCTTGTCTCCCATCCTTTGTATCATTGCTATCATTCATTTCACTGATATCTAAGCATTTATAATCAAATATTCATTATATATATTCACATATGTATATATAAAAAGTATATTTAATTGAATATTGTTGAGATTATAATTTTGAACAAATTATTATCTGTTAAATTAAGAATAAGAAGAGAGTTATTTACTAGCTCAGTTTAAGTAATATGAAGAATTCAAAACGGTGTTTAAGAAAATTTTGAAGAAATCTACCTACTTGTTGCCAAAACCAAGTATACAAAGGCACCATGAAAGAATATAGGAAATATGACTCTCAAGTAATCTGCAGATTCAAGAAAATTTATTTTTTTCTTTGTAGGATTTTTTTATTCATAGATTAACTGCTCCTGTAAGTTATAATAGAAACAATTATGTACTACATTTAAGGATATTGCTTCATAAAATCAATGCTCTTATTTTAACCTCACTTTAAATTACAGAAATTTCACTGAAATGCATACAATAAATTTCTAATAGTGGTATATAGATTGTTTTTTGTTCTTATTGAAATCTATTTAGCAACTTGGAAAACGTTCCCTCTTAATTGCTTAGGTAATTGTGTCTGTCATGATTACATTACCAAATAATTTACTACAGAGATAATTAAATGGCTATTGATTATTATGCCAAATTAATTTTAAGAAATAAAAATGTAAGTTTTAAGTTTTGGCTTTGCTGTCTTATTTTGCAAAGAATATTATCTGTGCATTTCTGAGCGAAATGCCATCCTGATTATTCATTCTTTGGGACTTAGAATTTTTATTATCCGGAATCACTGAAAACTAAAAATTATAAATGTCTGAGAGTACAAACACAAAAATTTGCTGTTATAGTCATTTAATGACTAATTGTTTTAAAACCACATAGGAGGCTTCAACTTTGTACATATATGACAAAAGTTGTGGTGGGTTGTGTGTTATTTTGAATCCTCAATTCTCAAACACAATGATTACCTTGCAAATCAGTTCTGCTCAAATGATTAAATGTTATGAAAATTCAAGGTAACAATCTGGAAGCTTTACATGTTCTGTGTTTCCTAGCGATTAGTTCATTGCCTCTACCTGGAAACGAAACAACCGCACATGGAATAACTTTTGAAGTCTGCTGGGAAACTACTCCTGTGACAGTATTTAGGCTGTGACATCTTGGTCGAGGCTGAACTGGTGGCGAATTATCCTGGAGCTGATTTGCTCCATTGCCTCGATTCCAACAATTCCTTTCGTACTTCAATAACCAGTTCCGAAAACTCCAGTACCAAATTGTGGGTATCCATCTTTCTGAGTCCTGAAAAATATGACAGGAAGAGCCAATCCCCTCAAAATCCTGGCACCTACAGAAATTTCCTTTCAGAAGTTTATCAGAAAGGGGAAGATAATTATTTAAAAACCTTTGCGAGAGTCAACATCAGACACTTTAAAAAGGCTAACAATATTTTCTAGTTACTGAAAACCGGGCAAATATAAGCTCAGTTAACTATAAGTACGACAAGGAGGCCAGCCAATCAAGCCCGGTCCCCCAGGACCCAGTAGCAGCTGGCTCTAGCTGTAAACAAATGGGACAACCTTCCTGTTGCATCTCAATTTGCTGTCAAGCCTGTTTAGGATTCTGGCAGATGTAGCTTCAAATATTCAGCCTGCTGTGTGACTTTGAGAAAGTCATTAAACTCTGTGAATGATTGTTTATTTCTGTGCCTTGTATCCATGGAATTTTTGCATGATTAAAATATAAATAGACAATTAAACAAGATAATCTTGTCAAGCCGCAACACATAGTGTGCATAGATCACAACATATACATTTGTAAATTTATACTTTAGAAAGTTTAGAAAGTTTCTCAAATGTTTTCTAATTTGATTTAGAGTTTAGTATTGCAAAAAAAAAAACTTAAATACTCAATTTAACTAAGAATAAGAGACTACATCATTCTGAATGAGGTTAAAATATTGATTGCTTTCTTCTTTGAATAATTTTTCCAGATGTTAATTGGTTGCTTACATAGAACCAAGGACTATGGAATATCTTCAGAAATAAAAAATAAACCAAAGTTCTATTATTATGACTCTTTATTTGAGTCCAATAAAGAGTAAATATTTTGAAAAGCTTTATTTAGTAATAATGATGATGATAACGATATGAACAACAAACACTTATATAATCATTAGAATGTTCCAGACACTATTTTGATTTCTGTATTTTTAATTTCTTTAATACTCATCATTGTTTCCATTTGTAGTTGAGGAAATTTAGGCACAAAGATGAAGGCACTGTGGCCAAGATCACACTCCTAGTGTGGTCTAAAACTGTGTCTTTAACACGCATAGTCAGATTCCAGAATCTATACACTATTCTGATAACTTCACCTTTTTCCCTAATATATTTTCACTTTTCAGAAATTTTGGCAAGTTCTTCCATTTATCTTATACCACTGATGCCTGGATAGAATTTGTAGTGCAATGTTGTGAAGGGTTACATTAAGTCTCAAAAATTTTTAATGATGAAAATTCAAGCTTGTAAGAAGTAAAAGATAACTGTATTTTCATTTAAATTCTAAGTATTGTGCTGTATGTGACAGTTTCCAGCATTGTGCTGAACTTTTTGTTCAAAAAAATTTAACTGTCACTGTTTAATTAAACTGTAGAAAGTATTTCATTTTCTTGACTCGTGTTAATTTGCCTGCCCAAAGCCACAAACGTAACCTGAGAGTAACTCGGGGAGCTATGACACCAGAAACAATGTACAAACAACAGAGTGAACTGTGATTGCAGCTGTAGGTTCTGATTTATCGTCCCTGAAACAGAACTGCACTATTTGAGAGATTGCTGGTTTTCATTTGTGTGGCATCTGGATAGTTCTGTATAATAGCTAAGTCAAACAATGGCTAATAAAAGATATGGATAACTGAGAACTCCAAATGGAAGGAATAAATCGTCAAGAATGGTAGAGGAAAATATAATAGCCATAGAGTCCACAGTTTTCTACTTTCAGGATAAAAATATTCCCCCATAAAGAGAAATGAGCACGAGCATGTAACTATAAAGGGCTATGACTGATTTCCTGGGTGACTAGTAGCAATCAGTCTCTTCCTTTTGAATTGCACTTCATATGTCAGAACTCAAAGAGCCTTAATGCCAGCTAATGCTTACACCCACGAAGAACAAATAATGAATTCGTGGTTTGCCTTTCTTTCCACACTTCATTTAAGAAAGTTAATTGTTTAGGGAATAGACGTTCCTTGGCTCATTGGCTTAATAATACAGGAAACTCTTTTGGAATTTCACACTAGGAGTCAAACTCAGCTTAAATGAACAGTCCTTCCTTAATTCACACTTGTGTTAAAAACTCAAAGCCTTATTAAGATCTAAACAGATAACGAATGCATTCACTAACTATTCTTCCCTGCTGGGCATTTAGCTTTTGGGTAAGTTTTTTTTTTTTTTTTTTTTTGGGTAGTTTTGAGCTCTAAACTATATAGAAAGTAAATCCTCATTAATTTGGAGCAAAGGAGATCACCAAGAAAACATTTGTTCACCAAAATTTATCTTCTAGTTTAAAGCATCTCCACCACAAGAGTGACTCTGAATCATTTATGAGGAATATTACTGGTATTTTATTGTATTTTTTATTAATTCTCATAGATGCAAAATATAATAATATCACTTTCATGCATTTGCTTCCTGAAATTCCAATTTAGAATAGGGAAGAAAAGGTTGATGTTATAGTCACTATACCCAGAATAGTTATAATGCTAGATAAATTCAAGGGAATAAATCTCCTTGGTGAATATCATTGGTTATGTGTTTCCAGAAATATAAGAAATTGGGACTTCTGGGTTAAGTGTCACACGATTTAAAGAAATTACCAGTTTTCATAGTCAAAAGGCTATAGATGTAGAACAAAAAGCACATATACCCAATTTTTGTCCTCTCACATTTATATTATAAAGCAAACAGTACCATAATAATAATAATAGCACTGGTATTAATTATAATTCCTGTACATCTTGCTATGTAACACACACTACATTTGGTTCCCTTTGTTCATTGCTGAGAGTGGTTAAATAGCTTTGTAGCCCCAAACAGTGATGGCAGTTAAACCTAGGGCCTACTGGAAAATATATGTACTATGCTTTACTCCTATGGTTGAAATGTGTCTACCCCATTCACAAATAAATTTTGTGGCTCATTTTTAGTCAAGGACAAAGGTCAGTAAAACTTTCCAAGGTAGAGAAATTGGAAAAGAGTTGAGTGGGGCACAGAGTCATTTAGGATGCTAATATGATTTTCATTGACCCGTGTCTTTGTGTAATCCCTTCCCTTCAAATATGAGTAGTTATCAGAGAATACGATGGCGTATCCCACTTTATATGGCAAAGGTATAATGAAGGACTCCAGTCCTTTAACTTGGGATTAATCCAAAGGACTTTCTCCTGGGATTTAAAGGTGAACTCTTCAATTGAAAACATGCCCTCCTTCGTGCTGTATTGGGGTGAGAACTTTTTCCTTCCTCCTCTAAGGGTTCGAGCCTTCAAGTTCGTTGAAATAAACTGGCAATGGAAAGATCAACAGGAGACAAAGCCCACAAATTTATTGTGCACATGTGTGTAGTACCCATACAAAATATGAAATTCAAAGAAGGGTCAGGTGATTGAGGCTCAACTACTTCCTTCACGGGAAAAAGGGAGGTGGGGGTCAAATTATGTTCACGGGAGTTGAACAAATCTAAAACACAGGCAATGGTGAGGATTTAGCTCAGTGGTTAGAGTGCCTGCCTTGCAATCACAAGGCCCTGAGTTCGATTCCCAGCACCAAAAAAAAACAAGTTTCCACTCTAAAACACAGGCAATGGCTGAGAGCAAAGCTGCTCTAGGCTGTGTGTGAACCTTGATTTTCTGTATCTTTGATAGCTAATACTCCCGGATTAATGGTAATCCAGAATAATCATTTTCCTTCTCAGGAGGTAACTTACTTTAATTAGATACGGTACAGAGAAAACCTCTGCCATTGGAGCGTAAACTCAAAGCAGACAAGAGCAGGAGGTAGGTGGGAGGTCAGAGAGAACTGAGTTCTGAGATTGTTGCTCCCGCTCAGTCTGTCAAAACAAAATGCTTTGGGGTTTTACTTTCCCAAATCCAAAAGCTGTTAAATGTCATTTTGATTCTGCTTAAAAAGTTAAAGAAGACCTCATTCAGGATGATCAAAGGGAGAGAGATTGGCTTCAACTCTGAATACAAGGACAAATGGAGATGTATGGCAGAGAGACAAGAGAGAAGATTAGTGGTAGACAATTACTAAGAAGAGATGTCCAGAGGAGTAGAATTCGTGCTGATCTAGCATTTTCCCTGATGATAAGCTAAAAACAGCCATCAAAGATGGACAATGAACTTAATCTAATGTCACGAATGAGAGATATTCTCTAAACTTGATTGCAGGATTCTTTTTAAAACTGGAGTCAGGAAGGATGGAGCAAGAATCCCAATGGTGAGACTTGGTTGAAAAGAGCTCAGAGAAACCTGAGTAATATTTGGTCAAGGAGAGAAGCAAGGGGTGGCTAACACAGAGGCACTTTCCTGCAGCTCTCACAGAAATATGCTAGCAGGCCTTGAAACCACATGGGGAAGGGACCAGGCGGTGAGGCCCTGAGAGCTGCCTCCCACAGCTGAGCATGGTCTCTGCCCTAGAACCAGAGAGAAAGCAAAATCTAGTGTCGTTTTTCTACTCATTCTGGAAGATTTTCTAAAGGAGAAAGAATTGAAAAATCAACACTTCATAATCCTCTGAAATATGATAAATATAATGCAAGTCACAGTTTGACATGTAGAAAATTCTGCCTAGTAAATGACACTCCATATAGTGCCTAAATAACAGAAGTTCAAAACAGTATTGAAAAAAGAAAAGAACAGGTAAGTTCGGGTGTCTAGGAAGAAAGTGGATTTTATAATATAATACACTATATATTATACATATATATCATTTAGAAAGCTTAGGTAGAATGTAAAAAGAATATACAGGGAAGTTAGTTTGAAATCTGTGTTCAATACTCTGTCAGCTTTACGTCAATTGACATGACAAATGTACAGAGACCTTGATGAGGCTTTTGCATAGAAAATACCACCCCGCTATGACCAAAAATGTAATGTCTTAAAAGATTATTCACCTCTAGGCTGAAATGCAAAAACAGCCCCTCTTGCCTGTCTCCTGCGTGTTACTGAAGCCTCACAGTCTTGCCTTTTGGGATTTCTGAAGGTTCAGTGAAGGTCCCCTGAGCAGTATCAAAACAAGATCCAATACAGACTCTGCCATCCTCCTTGGCATTGCATTGCAGAGGGAAACAGATGCAACACCCAAGCGAGGGTCATGGAAAACACCCAACAAGTAGATTCCTTAAGCCTGGACATCACATGATGATGTTACACCAAATAAAATGCAATGTAGCCATTTCACATTATGTCTCCAGAATATTTAATGACTTCAGAGAACACTACTGGTAAATTAGATGAAAAGGAAGTATCTTAGTCCAAGGGGTTTGTTTCTAAAAAAATCGTTAGACAAAAATAGAGCAGTGTGTTGGTAAGTATTGTCTCTGGACTGTAAGATTATGTGTAATCTGAAATTTTTATGTAATTTTTTGCATTTATGTTCTTAGGGATTCTTATTATTCAATAATATGAAAAAATGTAAATGAATTTCCTTACTTTTAGAATCAGGAAAGCAAATCAAACTGGGGAAATTGAGCTTTACAGCAGAACGCTAGAATTTAAAATGATGTTGGCAGTCTACATAAAATGAACAAAACGCGGTCACTGAATCATTTCCAGTTTCCAGACGCCCTGACTCGAGGCTCACGCAGGGACATATGCAAAGACAGGAGCACTCTTGGTGTGCAGCCAATCCCTGTGCTCCCCAGCGCACCCTAAGTGAAACTTTACGCAGTATCCTTAGCTATAAAAGGAGGTAACCAAATCAGATGAGCTTCCTGATCTCTTCCAGATTTAACGTCCTGTAATTCCTTATTCTGTGATTCGTGGCAATAGAGTTGCAGATTTTCAGATGTTAATTCTGGTTAAATTTTTTATTTTGTTTAAAAAATGTATAAACTTGAAACAGGCAGCCTTTAAAGCAGTTATATCACGAGGGAAGGGGGATGAAAACAAAGAGATGGTCCCCGGAGGCCAAGGGCATAGGAGCCAAAGATTCATTCCCATTTCTGACTCCAAGCCAGGTCCTGCTCAGAATCATGAAACAAATAGGAAGATGGTGCACTGATTGAGCAGCAAATAAAGGCTTGTTCTTGCCAAAGAATACGAGAACAGGTAGGCAAGTTCACAAGTCAGGTCCTGAACCCAAAGGCTGAGAATTATTTTAAGGGTAAGGGGAGAAAGATGATTTTAGATAATGTGTAGGGGGATTATTCATAATTTTTTCTGGGGAAAGGGTGAGCCCATTTCAGAGACAAAGAACCACTTCTTTGAATCTTTCTTTGGGTCATTCCAGTCTGAGTCAGAAGTGGGCTGGAAAAAGATGGTGCTGGTAAGTAGAAATTCTACTAGGATAATGTATTAGAATGCTGTGGCAATGAGGCTGGGGATGCATAGTGGGTCAGCATGACATCTTTTGTGGCCTAGTTCCATCCTTTATCCTGTTTTATTCTGGGTCATGGCTGGGGACCCAGATATCAATGCGAATTCTCGGGCATATATTTTTTTTCACTGAAACGGCACTGGTTAACAAAATGGATCGGTTTCCTTGGGATATAAGAGGGGTATTTGCTTAGGGACAAGATCACTGTGGTAGAACCGTGTCACTGTCATTTATTGGGGCAAGATATTTAACCTCTCTGTGCTTCACTTTCTAATGATGCTAAGTGCTGAATTCATACTAACTGCTGAATCTGTAGAGTTGGAGTTTACATTAAATTTAATTAACAACATGTAGAGCACTTAGGACATGATCTGGATTTTTTTTATTAGTATATGTTTCTAGTACATAATGATCACATTCCCTGTAGGGAGTTCATATGTATATATAACACATCTTAATACTTTTTTCATCCCCTTTCTCTCTCGTCTCCTCTCTCCATTTCTTGGTTCTCTTCTCATTTGTAAAGATCTATCTCTCTACTTCCTATCACCTATCTTTTATTTTGCTTTTTATTTATCTTTTGGGTTTCTAATATAAGAGAAACCATGCAATATTTAAAGCTTGAGTATCTGATTTATTTCACTTAAAATCATGGTCTCGAGGTGCATTCATTTTCACACAAATGACCCAAGTTTATCCTTCTTTATGACAGAGAAGCACTCCGTTGTGTATAAATACATTTTCTTTATTCGTTCATCTGTTGATGGACATATAGGACTTCCAAGACTTAGCTATTAGGAAATGTGCTGCTATAAACAGGGGTATGTAGTTATCACTCTAATATAATGTCCTTAATGCTTTCAGAAAGATACCTAGAAGGGAACAGTTGAGCCAATTGGAATTTCTAATTTTATTTTTTTGAGAAATCTCCAGAGCAATTTCCAAAACAGTTGTACTAATGTACATCCCCACAATGATTTAGAAGCATTCTTTTGCTCCCCCACAGCCTTTCCAGCATTTATTATTTGTTTTCTTGATGATGACCATTTTTCCAAGAGTAACATGGAATCTCAGTGTTGTTTTAATTTGCATTTCTCTAGCGGCCAGAGAACTTGATCATTTTTCATGGATTTATTGGCCATTTCTTCTTCTGAGAAGTGTCTGTTTCAGTTACTCATCTTTTGATTGGGTCTTTTATTTCAGGGGGGGTTCTAATTTTTTGAGTTATTTATATATTCTAGACATAGTCCTCTCTCCAAGGAATATTTTGCAAAGTTTTTTTTTTTATTTTGTAGGTTTTCTCTTCACTCTTTTAGTTGTTTCCTTTGCTGTGCAGAAGCTTTTTAATTTGATAACATTTGTCCCGAGGTTCTGCTATGTTGTACTGGTACTAGCATTTGATTCTAGGAATTAACTTCTTCCTTGATTTTTGTCTGTGACCCACTGATTATTCAATGGGGTATTGTTTAATTTCCATGTGTTTGCATAATTTTTGTAGTTTCCTTTGCCATTGATTACTAGTTTTATTGTATCATGATCTGATAATATGCCTGTGATAATTCTAATTCATTTCCATTTCCTGAACCATGCTTTATCCATAGTATGTGTTCTATTTTGGAGAAAGTCACATGTGCTGCTGAGAAGAATGTGTATTCTGTTGTTGTTAGGTTGAACACTCTGTAGATATCTCTTAAGTATGCTTGTTCAAGGATTTGGTTCACCTTTGATATTTCTTTGTTGATTTTTTATGTCTAGTTTGATTATTTGTGTCACTGCGATATTGAGTTGCCCCACTATACTTTTGTTGGTGTTTATTTGATCCCTTATGTCCAGTAGTGTTTGTTTCATGAAATTGGGTATGCTGGTGTTTGATGCACATAAGTGTTGTCTCTTCCAGTTGATTGTTCCTTTAAACAGTATGTAATCTTCTTTGCCTCTGCTAATTGGTTTTGGCCTGAAATACAATTTGCTGAAATTATGATAGCTACTCCTGGTTTTGGTCATAAATTTTTTTAATTACTCTCTGTCGTGGAAATATCTTATTTTCCACTAATTTTGAAAGGTAGTTTTGCATGATATATAAGTCTGGGTTGGAATTAGTTTTCTTTTATGGCCTGAAACACTTCACTCAAACCTCTCCTGTTCTTTAAAGTTTGCATTGAGAAGTCTGCTGTAATTTTAATGGGCTCACCTTTAGAAGAGAATCATTGCTTTTCTCTAATAACTTTTAAGATTCAGTCTCTATATTGAAATTCTGGGGCTTTGTCTATTGTGTGTCATGGAGAGGTTCTTTCTTGATCAAGATGATTTGTGGTTCTATTTGCTTCACTTATTTGTATATATAATACATTTCCTGTACTTGGAGATTTTTCTGCTATTATTTCTGTAATCAGGTTTTTTATGCCATTTGTGATGTCTTCTGATTTTTCACTAATTCCAATTAATTCTAGATTAGTCATCATCATCTCACAGGGGATGAATCCATTTTTTCATGTTCTCTTGTAATTTTAAGATATCTCTGAATAAGCATGAGGCCCTGAGTTCAATTCCTGGTACCAAAAGAAAAAAAAAAAGAAAAAAGATATCTCTGAATAATTGTTATCTGACAGTAGCATTATCTTCTAGTTCTGACTCTCTACACTCACATTGGGCACTCTTGCTACTAATAATTTCAGTATAATTTTTAATCTCCCAGGTTTTTTGGAATCTTTCATAGTGCTTTTCTAAATTGGTCGTTCATGTTTTGTATCATTTCGTTGTTTAATTATATCTTCTGTGAGCCCACTGAGCACCTTATTGATCAGCTTTTTAATTGCTTGTTATCTTTTCAAATAATTCAGCTGTGTGGCTTTTAATTTCCTCCTCCACAATGCCCCATGAATTGCCTTTGGAGGAGTTTGGAGTTTGGAGAGGGTTTTCTTTTTTTTTTCCCTGCTTTGTCTTCACATACTTACCTTGCTTTTTTTTGTTGTTATTGTTTGTTTGTTTTGTTTTCTACTGAGGTTTATGGGCCGTTATAGTTGAAAGACTTTGTTGCTAGTATGAAAAGCCCTTTAGTTAGTGTCTGCTTTTCCCTGATGCACTCTGGTCGTGGCTAACTATAGTCCTTTACTTGCTTCCTAAAATCTAACCACCTCCATTATTTTAGGAGTGGAGGATGCAGTTCTACCAGAATGGATCACAGTATTGCTAATGACACAAAGGTAGTCTAGATATTGGCATATGTAGGAAACCTATGAATAGAACAACTATGCCACCCTGGCAGTAGCAATGAAATCAGCAACAACAATAGCATCAATGACAAACTGAATATTGACATACCATTTATAATTAGCATTATAGAAAGAAGGTCTATATTCATAATGTAAACACTACTGTAAACCAAACACTGATGTATAGTAAATATCTACTAAATGTAACAATTATATTTTGAGTAACAATAGAAAAGAATTCAATGGTAATAGCATAGAGTTAACTAACCATCTAAAGATTAATAAAGAATAATGGTTATACTGGTAATGCTAGAGAGGGTAGGCAATAGGAGGATGGAAAAAGAAAATTTTGAAAACTTAAACAATGGAAGATAAGGAAGAAAAAATTGAGATACAGGATCCTATTAAGGAGAAGAATATTAATAGAATTAGATAAAGGAAACCAAAAATAACAAGCAAGGAAATTATGATAAAAGAAAAAAGGAGAAGAAAAAGAAAAAATAAAGAACAAACAAAAAGGAAAAAAGAAAAAGAAGAAAATAAAAAGAAGAAAAAGAAGAAAATAAAAAAAGGAAAAAGGAAAATTTCCCAAACTCCCAAAAATAGTGAAGGAGAGAGAGAGAGGGAGAGAGAGAGAGAGATTCCAAAAAAGAAAGAAAAAGAAAAAAAATCCTCTGTATTTTTGAATAAATGTTTCTATCCAGGATCTAGAGTTTTGGAATCCAGCAAGTCATGGTTTGCTCCCTGTAGCTTTATGGTCTGTGGGTTTGTGAGGTTCCTCCCTGTTCCAAAGACCCTCTGTCCATTTACCTCAGACTGTGGCAATGGTACAACCTGAGGCATGTCCTTGCTCGTGTTGTAGGTGGGAGAATCAGTCAGACCTCTGAGCTCTGCCGGTTGCAGGTAGCAGGGCAAGGACCCAAGCAACTTGTTATCCTTAATGCCAACAATTTCAGACCCAGTCATTTCTGAGCACCATAAAAGCCAAGCCTGGGTTTTCATGAGGGAAAAAGATCCCCACATCCTTTCCAGCCTGAGTTTAAACTTCTTAGGGCCTAGTTCGCTCCCTGTCGGTAACCGTCATCTATGGCTGTCTCTCACCCAGTCACCATCGGAGGGTTATACTGGGAACCCTGAAGTGAAGTTGTTTTTTAATTGTTCTGAGTTTCAGTTTTAAATAATCAACCCTCTTCCTGAAGTGGTGTCTGATTAAATACTCGCTAGCAATATGGTTAGAGCCTTACTGGATTTCCTCTCTAACTGTAGCCTGCTGTGTGGAAGGAGTCACTTTGGAGCAAAAATCCATGTTTCTTTACTGTCACAACACCCATAGGCTTCTTCTGGGGCCAGTGCTGTTGGCCCAATTTGCCATTTGTTCCTGGAGCTCCCGGCCCTGGAGCCTTACCTTGTGTCTGTGGTGACAGTTTGCCTCCCCAGGAGCCAGGGAAAACTCTCAGACTCCCTCATTTTTTTTCTCTACATTGTGATCCATTTCTCCAACTTCTCTGCAGCTCCTAATTTTCCTGTCAGTTCCTGCCTCCTTCCCAGAGACCTACTTTTTCCCTCATCACCAAGTTGTTTTTTCCCAGGTGACTGGATGCTGGGTCTCGGAGAGGCTGAATTTCGCTGCTGATCCCTATTCTACCATTTTAATTCTGCTCCCAAACAGCATTTTTAAAAAGTGAATCCACTTAAAAATGCTGACCAAAATATGATTAGGGAAAAAAGTGGTTTGAGTGGTGGTTTATCTTGAAAAATAAACAATTATTTTAAAAGTTTGATATATTTAATCAAATTTAGATTTTTGTTTTCAATTATTTATCAAAAAAAAAAGCAGCCAAGGATGCTTTTCCCATTGGCATAGAATCCAGATCTACAATAAATATTAGTTATTATTGTTATTTTCTTTGCTTTAGTAGAAAGAATAAAATTAGTCAAAATGAAAAATGGATCTTATGGGGACTGAAGCAATTTATCTTGCATTAGAGACAAGTGAGCAGGGACATTTAAACATCTCAGCTAAAGCAATCTTATTAGCTTGCATGATTGTGACCCCTTTTAAACCTAGTGTTTTACCATTAGAAATGTATAGAAAATGAATTATGTGGGCGTACTGCTGAAGATGGTAAAATACTTGAGAGTCTAACTGGGACCAGCAGGAATTATGCATGTAAGTTGGTTTGCCAATTTAATTCTTTACTTTTCCTTCAAGGCCACACTCATATGCCAATTATAAAATTTTTCTGTTCACCAAAAATAGATGTGATCCTCAATTGTCTCAAGTCATCCTTTGAATTAGCTGACACTTTTTGGAGAATCTCATTTCATAGAAACTATAAATGTGCATTCTCCACTAAAATGTACTAATAATTTAATCAATATTTTATGGTGTGAACTATGTAATAAATTCTTTGTATACCTCTTCAGTGTATTTTTCCATCTCATTGAATGTGTCTTTCCCATGTAATTTGTTTTAATATAGGTTGCAGCAGTTGAAATTTTGTGTGATGAAAGTCGAGGCTGCAGCTTCTGCTCTTATTTTTTGCCACCCTGAGATTATCTTGTAAAGAGGCCTTAGGTAGCCTTCTTGAAAACAGAAACCACAAAAAAGCTACTGGCACAACTTATCAGACGTGTGAATGAATTGGTAAATTATGTTTCTTCAGCAAAAATCATAAGATGACTATAGGTGCATAAGAAACCCAAATAAGAGCAGCAGAAGAATCACCTAGCTCATGGAAGCCACCAAGTCTAGGAGGTCTCTTTTGCAGCAAAGCCTAACTGATATACTCCCAGTAATATTAATATGAATTAGATGTCACACCATTCCTATCTTCCAAATGAAAATTCTTAGTGTTATACAAGTAGTAAAAAGGAAAACTCTAACATATACTCTTTTTTCACATATTGCCTAATGCACATGTATTATATTTTACTTCAACGTGCACCTATTAAAGTGTCCTATAGGTAGTAAAGGTTCAATAAGTGCTTTGTTTCATTTATTATGCACTTTCTTTTTGCAGATGAAGTCACTCATGTTTCTTGTTTGTATTTCTCTATTGCAGATTCCATGTTCTACAAAATATGATAAACAATACCCTCATACATCAAGAGTTGTAATAATAAAAAAGTAATACCTAAACAGAAATGAGTCTTCTTCATGTTTTGATTCAGTATGTAGGAACTTCAATGACAACCACCTTAAAATGTGACAGCTCATGGAAGGAGCACATAGCCTTGTAAAGGAATATAGAAAGAATGACAGGCCATAGATACAGGGATTACAGGTTTTTAACATAAGTATGTAGCAAGAAAGGGAAGGGGATATAGTGGATAACCAATCTGTAAACTGTGGATTTGATCTCTATAGAGGTCTACAGGGATCTCTACAGAAATGTACAGAGTTCTTTATTACATTCATTTATTCATTTATTTATTATTTACAGTATGTGTGTGTACACATACACCTACATGCCTTTATTGTTTGACTAGAATATGTAGTAGCTATTTTATTTTATTTTTATTTCAGAGAGGAAACTTTGAATGATTTATTAACCTCGAGTACTGATAAGAGCCCAGACACTTTTGATTCATTATTAAAAGCATAAATATCACAAATCCATAGCACACTAAACATCAGGACTCCTGACCTATTCAGATGCTAATACCTCATTGAAGTCTCTCTGTCCATTGCCTTAGGAAAATAAAGCTTATATGAGAATCATGAATGCCAGCCCCAGGAAGCTGAACTTTAAGAACCAATGTGAATACTGTACCAGGAAAGCAAGATTCTATTTAAGTAGAGAGAGCACGCTGAATGAAAAAATATAAATATAAAAGTGTCATTCTTCCTTCTTCTCCTCTTCCCTTCCAGAGCTGTCAGGATGTCGGAGGCAAGGAAGAGGCTTGTCAGTTTAGCAAAAATGTGTTCACTGTCAAACTTGAGAAAAACTAGGAAGTAAACTAACAGCTTGTTTAAAATATCTTTAGTGCAAAAAGCCTTTATGTTCCAGATAGGATCGGGGCCACTATGACTCCACTAATTTCGGATATCAAGCAATCCTTAATACACTTGTATGTTAATTTTTATTGTGGTCATTTTTATGGTAAGAAATCCAGAAAAGTAAGTATAGATGCAGAAAGATAAGAATAGACGAGAACCAGGTGGCATATTACTATGAAAGTTTGAACCAAAGACAAAGAATAAGGTTTGCACATTTTATTACTTATTTCTTATCTTTTTCCTTTTTCCTGATGCAGAAAGACATTAATGATGGAGATATTTAAATTCTAGGATCTAGATTTAGAACGTAATAGTTTCAACACTGATATACTAAGTAAAAAATGAAATAGCTATGACAACATGTACAACAACAGGTTTGAAATTATCTTAATCTAGATTAAAATGTCTAATGTATACCCTGTTGGTGGGGATGTAAATAAGTACAACCACTAAGAAAAATAGTATGAAGATTCCTCAGAAAACTAAAAGTTCCACTGTCATATAATCCCACTATTCTACTCATGAGTATATATCCCAAGGAAATGAAGATAGCACAGAAGGGAAATACCTACATGTACATATTTATTGAAGTACAATTCACAATAACGAAGGTATGACCTAGGTAACCATCAACAGATGAATGTGTAAACAAAATATGGTATAAATGCACAATGAAGCATTATTCAGCTGTAAACAGAAACAGAATTCTGTCATTTGCAGGAAAATGAATGGAACTGAAGGGCAGAATCTTAAGTGAAATAAGCTAGAAACAGAACAACTGAAGAAACTGGTTGGAAAGTAAATGTGGCTGGTCAGTGCGCTTTTCTGAAGAACACAGGTCTACAGAGAACAAATAGATAAACAGACAGAGATATGTAGACAAGACTGAGCATTAATAGGATGAGGTTATGGAATAACGGTAATACACCAATGACTCAGAGAGTCTTTACTCAGCACTAATATTTTTGGCTCTCTACATTTTTGCAACACTGGAAAGAAACGTCAAGATACATTTAAAAATAAGATAACTTATTATAGCTTATTAATTTGAAAGAAAGCAGGCATACAACTGTTTGAATTGGGTTGTTGTAGGAGTAAGGAAGTTTCCTCTAATCCTTGAATTCTTAACTAAGAAGATCGATATTAAAGCAGGAAATGCTAAGGCAAACATCATTAAAAAGAAATTAAGCCTTAATAAGAAAGGCTATTAGTAGGAGTACTAAGCCATTTAAAATTAATTTAAGACTCCAGATCCAGGTTTCCAGAGCGATCTTAGGGCTCAACTGTTCAGCACATCTAGGAGGACTAGACTACTTGCAAATTGCAAATGCTGTGTCACCAGCCCTTGAGAAACCGTGTAAAACAATAGGTATGTTAAAAGACTTATTTAAAGGGTACAAAGGGGAAATACTGCTTTAAAATCTTATGAGCCAAGCACATATGTACTGTGTAGCTAATCTCCAGCTTTGATGATTATTTTAGTTGACACTTGAAGTGACTGCCGATTACCTATGTATAGAAAATATCAACTTCCTTTATTTTTAACTTTAAGATTTACAATGGTGTCAAATATAAAAGTATTGTGAAAGGAGAGAGACGAGCTGCAGATATTGCCTGACTTCTCACAGAAAATACTCTTTTAGAAAATCTTTTCGTGTGTATTGAAATATGGATGACATGCATAATATATATTATATAATCTGATTTACCATGGCTAGATCAAAATATCTTTTCTTTGTGAGTTAAAAAATGAAAATGATTATAATAAAATATTACTAGATGTCTAGCTTATTTAAAAGCCTCTCGTTTTACATGTAATATAATATAAACCATATTCAAGTATTTCCAATTATGTTCATGTTATTACTATATTGCACATCTTAAGCAAATTGAGATACAGGATTTCTCCTTCACAAGCAATAACTGGGGAATATTAGGCAAACACTGATTACAGAATTCCACTGTTTCTTTCCATTTTACCATCTTAAATAAAACAACTAATCTGGGGTCAGTTCTATTCTACTATCAAAATACTCATGGGAAAGATTTTGATATTAGTAATCTACAGTTACTTACAAATATAATTCTCTCCTCCTTCAAGTGTAATTACATTTAAACAGTTGATTTACCTACACTGTCTCTTAGGTTTTTCTTCTAATCCCTGTCAGCATGAGCTGTATTAGGTATTACAATATCAGTTATTAAATTATTAATTTTTTTACTGTTATGGTAATAAATCAATAGACATTTCAGTAGGTTTGCATATCTCAAGAGGTTCAAAGACCTAGATCAATATAATTTCACTAATGCAGTCAAATGCTATCCCAGAATGACCTTATTCCTCATTCACCTAAAAAAATCTTTAATGTGAATTTTCCTGTCTTTCAAAAAAAAAATTTCCTGTCTTTCAAATTAAATTAATTAATATATATATTTTTCACCATAATACTTTTAGCTGCTGCTAGAGCTACAGCAAGGTCAGCAAGAGGCAGTCCAGACTCAGTGGCAGCTGATCTCTTTGTTTGCTCAAATCCGGTTTTGTTCTTAGCTTCATCTTGTTCTTGCAATCACAAGATGCTAGCGTTCTATAAACATCTTTTTATTCTGCCTGGTTTTCCTTCACATGGTGATCTGAGAAGCTCCACCAGACTCACTAACAAAATAGTTCCTATTTCTACTAGCTACACTGATGTATGGTCGTTCAGCTAAATTGATGGATTTCCTTCCCAATCTGTTCTACTGGAATAAATTTACTTATCTGATGTTAAAGTTATTTCAGAGAAGAAACAGTAAGCCATGTATGGGGAGGGGTACATTCCTAACGCCCTTGCAAAATCTTTGCTTTGGCACCACGTTTCATTGTATACTGGCACATACCAAAAGGGAAGAAAAATCTATTGTATTTTCACCATTTTCTTCCCTTCTCTAAATCTTCCTTGCAATTACTTTAGGTAAGACCTCTCCATTCCTCGCCTGGTTACTATCACAGGCTATCTCCCCCACCCCAACTTCGCTCAGTCTCCACCTCCAGGTATTTTCTTCCTCTTCTTCCTTCCCTCCTTTCACTATTTGCCAACACCTACCAGCCTGTCCTTGCCTGTGATCTTCTCTGAGGGGCTACTAGCCTCCTGCTCACACACTAGCCAACCACAAAGAGAAGAAAAAACCCATGAGAGATGGTGTCAGGGAGAGGAGCGTGGAGCCTGTGCAGAGAGCGACAGGGTAACCAGGAACCAGTCTCTTAACTGGCCTCCCACTTCCCCAAACCTAACCATCACGATGCTGCCTATCTAAAATTTGGAACTAATGGTGCTGCTGTCCTGCCTACCATATTTTAAATGCTTTCCGTAACACACAAATCACTTGATGACCCACATTTTATGTCTTGGGACTTTTCTATGACTATAGTTTACTTACCCTACTAAAAGTCAACAAAACACTTACTTTCCAGAACCACTTACACTTCTCTCTTTGCCTTTGCAATTAAAGTTTCTCTGTCTGGAATTCTCCTCCCTCTTTTTCTCCTGCATGACTGCTTGTGGTTCTTTAGGAACTGCACACAGAGATTATGTCCCGGAAAGAGCTTCTATGCCCTGCTTATTTCTCTGCTGGGTTGTGGTCCTGTGACAGCCTGTGAATGGCTCCACGCGAGTACATGCCATCTGGAAAACAAGTTTTGTGCTATTTTTATGTCTCTTCTACTAAGCTGTGAGAACCCTGAAGTTAAGATCTACATTTCTATTTTCAGCATACACAAGGAGTTTCTCAGTGTACGTGTCAGCAATATTTTGGTTGGGATAATTCTTTCTTACCTGAAATGTTCTTGACATTGTAAGATACTTAGCATCCATGGCCCCAATCCAGTAAATGTTGGTATGACTCCAAGTCAGTCTCCCAAATGCCCATTATGTGCATGCTATTACCCACAGCTCAAAGCTATGTTCTAAAGAGGGCACTCGCATGAGAACTGAATAAAGTAAAGAATACATCAGTGATTAAATTAATTAATGGGTAATGATTTAGTAGTTCTCCCTCAAATATCTCCAATTACTTTAAAATAACTTATTTTAGACAATTTCTAAGTGACAAATTTCCAAATGATGTTGATATAAGTAATAAATCTATTTCAATTATGCTAATTTCATAGGCAACTAATTTTTAGTTAATATGGTTTTTTTATGAAATACACTCACAACTGAATAGACAGAATATACTCACAACTTCAATAAATGGAATTTCTACCTTATTTAGATAATACATAACTTTCAGATAGCTATTATTAAATTGTGACCATTTTGAGGAATATGACATATGCCAAAGTTTGTTTTTGGAAGTGTAATTATAGTTCAAAATACATTACAGGGGTTGGGGATTTAGCTCAGTGGTAGAGCACTTGCCTAGTGAGTGCAAGGCCCTGAGTTCAATTCCCAACACCCTCCCACTCCCCAAAAAAACAAAACATTACAAATTCCAACAGATTGATCCCTAAGACTGGCGAGTACGTATTATTTTGACAGAACAGAGATAATATATTATAAAGCAGGCTTTTATCAATATTTTACAGTTTTAAATCATGTCTTTCTGGTTGGATGAAAAAATGTTTATGTAAGCATGGAAATATTAGTTGTCTAGTCAGTACAGAATTATTACTCCACCAGTCACTCACAATAAGAATAGGGAGTCTAGGCATTGTCTGGTATAAGACAAATGATTCCTACAAAAATTGTGAATATACATAGGCTAAGTTTTCGGCCTTAATAGAAAACGTGTAGAAGTTCGAGAAAATTATAGACACATACACATACGAATACACCTGCCAAGGAAATAATTGCTTAAAATTACATGATATTAGATGCAGTATAAGCCAGATTTCTAATCCCAGCATTTTAAAAGGATAAGGTAAAAGGATACGAAATTTGAGCCCAGCCTGGAATTTAGGAAAACCTTGTCTCAAAATTTAAAATGCTTCCTTATTCTCATTTTAGTGAAAAATGATAGAGATATTAGCAGCATTATTCTATTTTAATCATGTAATCTGTGACCAAACCCTCTTGCTTTTCCTTTCTCTCTGATGGCCATTTTCTCTTTTCTTGATCCACTGTTCCAGCTTTTCCTAATTCCTCTTATCTAGACTCTGCCAACAGACTCCACCAGTTCTAACATTACTGTGCTGTCAATGATGCCATTGTCCTTTGTCTAAAAGAAAAAAATAATTCCCATCTCTAGAGATTATAAACATGCACAGGATACATCTTCAATCTTAATAGAAAACCTGTATAAAGTTATATGTTATCTGAATAAGAAATTCACACATACAACACACATGCACACACATACTTGACTGGGTACTAAATTGCTCCTTATTGCCTAAAAGGAAAGCTACACACTTCATTACAAGCTTCTTCCAGATCTTGTTCTTTCTCTCCTTCCTTAAATCTCCTAGATGTGGATCTCATGTCACTCCATCTATTGCCCTTTTTGGTAACTCTTACATATTTTAAATTCATTATCTCTCATTTTTTAAATATTTAAAATTTTGGCTCAAGGCTATTTTCCCAGCAAAATGTCTGCCTTTGCCCTTGACAATTTCCATATTCAAGTGGCTGACTCTTCCAATATCCCAACACATCAGTTCTTAGCATATAAATTATAATTCATTTTTTACTTTTTAAAATATTTTCCCAAGTTTGGTATGAATTTTTACAATCGATTCAAATGTACTTTCATATAACACTATATCATTTCACGGGCAGTGCAAATGCTTTATAATAAAATATTACTAATTTTTTTCCATTCCCTTTCATCATTACTATAATTCATTTCATCTGCACATAAGCTATATTTGACAAATTCATTGTTTTGAACAAATTTACCTTGAAAAAAGCTGTAGTTGAGAAATTAGGTTTGAATGAGACACTTTAAAACTGTTTTTTCCAATGAACTGTCATCAGTTAGATCAATGAATAAGAAAAATAAAGGTTTTTAATTTTATCTTCATTTATGCCTTCTCTAATTCCTTTCTTTTGTTTCTCGGTTTTTTGACTTATTGGCAATAAATTCTCATAATTTTTATCTAAGCTTTTATTTCTCAACAGCCTTTGAAGGATAATTTCACAGGATACAGTGTGTTCAAAATTGGTGCAGAGGAGAGGAGGCAACTAAAAGACTATTTATTGAATTTTCTTTTACTCATGCACCATGTCTGACTTTCAACAAAAATCACAAGGCTAAGAAGCACAGAACATAATTTGAGGAAAAAAAAGCAAGCACCAGAACTAATTGATGGAGCTTTTTTAAAAAAAAATTATTTTACTCCACTTCCTTCTAGTTGAATAGTTTCCAAAAAGAAGTCAGATGTAATTTCTACCTTTGTCCTTAATAGCTAAAGTGATGTGATCTTTTTCTTTACTTTAGCATTTCTGCAGTTTGAATATATTTTATGCCTAGATGTCATTTCTGTTGTCGATTTTTTTTTTTTTTTTACAATCTTCTGCTTGGTGTCCTTTGAGTTTCCTGGGTCTGTGGTTTAGTGCCTAGCATAAATTTTAGGAAACGCACAGTTGTTATTGTTTTAAATATTTCTTCCATCCTTTTATCTCTTTATTTTCTTTCTGATAATGACATTATACACATTACAACTTTTTAGCTACCCTACAGTTCTTGGATGTTCTGTTCCATTTTTTTCACATTTCTCCTGGTTGCATTTCAGTTCTTTCCTTGGTCCTAATGAGTCCATCCAAAGCATTCTTCATTTCTGTGAAGGAGACAAGCATTTCTTACCCCTACCATCACTTTTTGGTTGTAAGGATTTTTTGGTGCTGAAGATCGAACTCGGGGCTTTGTGTTCGTGAGGCAAGCACTCTAACCACAGAGCTAAATCCCCAGCCTTCATAATTTATATATTTACATTAAAATTCACTTTGGTTTTTTGTAAGTTTATGCGTTTTGAAAATTGTATAAAGACGTGTGTTCATCATTACAGTATCATAGAGAAGACTTTAACTGATATCAATATATTCTGAATATCACTTATTTAATCCTCACACCCCATTCTGAACTCCTGGCAATCACTGATATTTTTACCATCTCTTTAGTTTTGCCTTTTCCAGAATATCAAATATTTTGACTCATACAGTATGTAACTTTTGATATTGACTTTCATTTACCAGCATATATCTAAGATTTTTCCATGACTTTTCATGGATTTATAGCTCATTCCTTTTTATTATCTAATAATCCACTGCACGAACATATCATAGCTTGTTTTTCCATTCACCTATTGAAGGATTTCTTTGGCTCCTTCCAAGTGCTGGTAATTATGGGTAAAAGTGCTTTAAACTTTTAAACTGAAATGTTTTTATAAAGATATAAGTGCTCAACTAATTTGAATAAACAAAGGGACATGATTTCTCCACTGTATGGCATTTATTTAATCTTAAAGAAAATACCAAATGGCCTTCCCAACTTTTCCTTTCAGACCTTCTTTAAAGATACTATTCCAACTGTAAGATCTTCTACCATGGCCTGGATACTTTCCATACATTAGATGTTGGTGCTCTTCCTAAAGTGATACAAGATGTAAATAGAAAATGCAATAAAAGACACATTGCCATCAGTTCCCATCAAAATACTCTCCCTCACATTGAACTCACATATCTTACTGTTCTTGGTACTTTCTGAAGCAGTTCTGCAAGTCCTTTTTTGTGGCTATTTTTGTGGTGTATATTTGGTGAATGATAGAATATCCATCCAGTGAATGCTGCTGTCAAGTGCCACCCAACTGAAAGACAGTTTTACAAAAACATTACGGTGTTTTCTCATCCACCTTATTCACTGGATCTGGCACCGTATAACCTCTGGCTGCTCCACAAAGTAAAAGTGATGATGAAAAGTAAATGTTTTGAACCAACTCAGAACATCAAGTCAGTCGTTACAGCAAAACTAAAAACACTCATGAAAAAACTTTCAAAACTGTTACAAAAAGTTGCAAAACTGATGGAATAAGTATGTTCAAAGTGATGAGTATTTTGAGGTGGAATAATGGCAATGTGTCGTTTACTGTAATAAAGTCTTAAAATATTTAAACAAACACTGTATTTTTCAATCACACTTGATATGTTGAAGCTAACATCTGTGATGGTATTTGGAAGGCCTTTGGGAAATGATTAAGAAATTAGCGCACAACTGTAATGAAAGGAATTAATGTCCTCATAAAAGAGAGCCCACTGTCTGCCACATGAAGACACACTGAACAGTTGGTGATCTATGAACCAAAGACTTTTCAATGGACATCAAATCTGTTAGTGGCTTGATCCAGGGACTCCCGGGTTATGAGCTGTGAGAAATAGTCTGTTGTTTATAAACTACTCAGTCTGTGGTAATTTTCTTATAGCAGCCAAATGGATTAAAATAACACTTGTTGCCTCTACTTCAGAGTGCTAACTAATACATAACATATTATATCATCTGATGCCACACTAGTATAATTTCCATGAAAATGGGACTATCTCCCTTATTTTTGCCTTCTGCTTTATTCCCCAAGTTTAAAATAGTTGACAAGAAAGGCTATTTAAAATATTTATTGAAAAAAAATGAATAAATTCAAGGTCATAAAATTGTCAAGAACTCAAGTGCCTGAGATTTCACTCTACTTACAAGTTAAAAGCTTGATGGCCATAGTTTCAAGGATGCTGCAGAAGACATGAGATGTCTGAGTCAGTGTCTTAGTCATATCAATTCATAACTGGGACAAAAGGGCCAACACTCACCATTTAAGGGAGGAGATGTTTATTTTGGCTCATGTTTCAGTCCATAATCACTTGCTGCAAAGAGGCAGAGCACAGCAGAGGGCATGGTGGAAGAGAGCTGTTTACCTCACAGCAGCCAGGAAACGGAGTGAAGGAGGAACCAAAAAGGGAAATATACCCTTCTAGGTTAAGCCTCCAGTGAACTTCCTGTTCACACCAGACCCTGCCTTCTAATAGCAAGTTACTACACTGCCCTTATAATCATTTTTCAAAAACCCTGCCCATGAGTGAGTGCATGAGGATTCAGAGGGACATCTAGTTATAACCTGTAACATTCTGCCCTTTGTCCCCAAAAGACTCATGCACATCTTGATGTAAAATGAATTTTGTCCATCTCTAAGAGTTGATAAAGTTTTAATAGTTCCAGCACTGCTAAAAATTCCAAGTTCAAAATCTCTGAATTTAAGACAAACACATAACCACAATGTCCTGTAGAAATAAAAAAGAAAGTTAAACACTTCCAACATACAATGGTACGGGAGTAGGAAGGAAGATGACCAAAGCGAGTTTGAAAACCATCAAGGTAAACATGTATGCCCTGTAGCTCCACATCCAGCACCCAGGGCAAGCTATGGTGACATGTGAACTCAAAAGCGCTGGGTGTCCCCATTCCTATGACACTACCAATGGTTATACAAACTCTGATGGATTCTCTGTTGGGCTGGCTTTGCTCACTACTTACAGCTTCCCTTAGATGTTCCACATCACTGGTTTCTCTGAATTTCTGGGTTCTTCATTACACTTATGGCTTTACTCTTACAGCTTCATACACTGCTTGTTCAGGGACACATTGCCTAGTCTTCTAGGCCTTCTATAATCTGGCTGGAAGCCTTCTTTGATCTCACAACTCTTGGATTCTGCATGCCTCTAAAACCAGCACCACATGCATGAAACTGGCAACAGACCTTGGCAGCTTGAGCAGTAGCCAGACTCCTTGAGTCATGACTGCAGAGGCCTCTGAGTACCTGGATAGCTGAGCACTGTCATCTGAATCATGAGGAACCAATTACCTAGGCAGCCCTTGTAGAGAAGAGTATGCTGGGATTTTCTTCTCAAAACCTAGGCTTACACCATTACCCTTGATCTTGTGAAGGAATAGGTCTTGCTTACTCCTGATATGACTTCAAACTTTTTTTCCTATTGCTCTGATCCGAAGTATTTGGCTTCTTTTTAATGCTAATATTTTCAGCAACAATTTTACCTTTGCTCCAGCTTTACAGGCCTTAAATGTACAGCAGCTTTCTTTCTAATGAAAGTAAAATCTTTGTGAATCACTTAGCTGTGTCATTTGCTCTTGATTCTACATGAAGAGATTACTAAAAACATCCAACAGTACCCATACCATGGCTGGAATTCTGGTATCCTTTGAAATTTCCTCCTCTGGATTAATTAGTCCATTGCCCTTAATCCTACGCTCTTGCAAAGTCTCAGGACATTGAAACGGCATGACAGAGGAGCATGGTGAAAGAGAACTGCTCACCTTATGGCAGCCAGGAAGCAAAGAGCATGAAGGAAAGAGACAAGGAGGGAGATATACTCTTCCAGGTCACATTCCCAGTGAATCATTTCTGAAGAGACTCTGCCTCCTAAGAGCAATTCAACTATATCACCCCTATAATCCAATTACCTTTCCAAAGGCCCACTTAGGAGTGCATTACGGTTTATAATTAGATGTCTCCCCAAAGTCTTATGCACTCATACGTAAGGGAGGTGACCAAATCATGGGTGTGTGATACTAGCTTAGTCCACTCATTGGCTTAGCATACTTCTGGGTGTGGATGATTGATCTCCTGAAGAGGAAAAGACCCACCCTGTGTATGGGTGACACCAACTCATAGGCTTGTAGCCTGCATGGAATAAACAGAGGAAGAATGAAAAAAAAAACATGCTGCCTCCTGCCTGCCATGAACTGTTTCTCCTCTGTAATCCCCTCTGCCATGCTGCACTGCCTTGGAGCCAGCCGACTGTGGACCTCTACAAACTGTGAGCTAAAGTTAACCTTTCCTTCTTTAACTTGTTGGATATTTTCCTCAGTAATAAGAAAGCTACTAAGACAGAGTGCACTAGGTTTCAGAAAAATATCTATGTATAAATCATAACAGTCAGAGACAATGGATCTTATTAGATGTAGCACAGCAAAAAGTATGAGTTTCTCATTTCACCTTATTCCACCAAATCCTCTGAGCCAATATTGAGATGATCCCTGGTGTTTGTCACATACATATTGAGTTTACAGAAACTGCAAGACTATAGAAATTTAGTCTGTAAAGAGAGACTACAAGCAAGAACTTTGCTGAAGAGGGAGATATTATATTTATTATATTGAGTACTAAACAAACCTTATGTATGCTTTA
This sequence comes from Hystrix cristata, assembly GCA_004026905.1. Classification (NCBI taxonomy): domain Eukaryota; kingdom Metazoa; phylum Chordata; class Mammalia; order Rodentia; family Hystricidae; genus Hystrix; species Hystrix cristata. The sequence continues at coordinate 46,017 of PVJO010004337.1, forward strand.
AATCTATGTGATAACTTTCTTGAAATGATAGTCTACAATAAAAGCTGTCAGTGATTTTGCACAATGTACAAAACTATATGGGACCCATGGAGAATTTTTTCCAAAAAGTAATGAACCAGCACAGTTTTATCTTCCATGGCACCTTCTTACTCATCCCTGAAGGGATAGCCGACATTTTGAACTATTTAGGGATTCCCAAGTGCATCATGGCGCTTTATGACTCCCAGTGCCTTTGCTTCCATTCCTGGACGAACTCTTGATATCCCATCCCACTTGGTGTCCCACATTTCTAATTGATAAATACCTTCTAATTTTTAGGCTGAGGGAGAATGTCATTTCCTAACTAAAGCCACCATTGAGTGCCTCTGTAATCATGATCACTCGATATTGGTTCCTGCATTGTTTCCTGTTGACATCTGTCAGACCACAAAGTGATAGTTTCAAGTACAAATACTTTCTATTATCCACTGGTTCTCACTGGGTCTGCAAAGCCCGTTCAGGCACAATCTGTGATGAAGAGTTGTAAGTGAATTATTCCTAAAAATAAAATACTGCAATTTGCCTCTTTAAGTAAATCAAAAAGTTTCAAAATAATCTTTATTTTAAAATATCATCTTTAACTGGACATGAGGGACCTGCAAGTAACACTCAGGAGGCTGAGGCAGGAGAACTGGGAGTTCACGGTTACTCTGAGGTACACAGCAAGTTCCAGGCCACGTGAGCTACGTACTGAGACTCTGTCTTTGATTAGTTAATTAATGAAATTAATGGCTAGATGAATAAATAAATAAACTGACAATTGAATAAATAAATAAAGAGTGAGGGATGTAACTCAGTGCAAAGTCCCTGGGTTTAAGCCCTAGTACCCCAGTCAAGAAAGCAATAGATCAGTGCTAAACTGTCATCTTTACACACTCTCATTTCAATATGTTTTCTTAAATGAGAATGAAAATGCTGTTATTGGGTAGTTATATTCCAAAATAACGTTATCGAGTTCTGGATTGCTCACCCCTCCTTCTGGAGCTAGATTCCAGGTTCTTCTTGCCTCGAATGAAGAATTGAATGAAACGAGCCAAAAGCGGCGACAAAGTTTATTCAAAAGGCAAAATGGACATTGGGAGAAACTGGCTTTGCAGAGGGAGTTCGGGCCAAACAATGAAAAAGTGAAAAAAAAAAAAAAAAGAAAATTATTTGCCTCATCTGAGAGACGTGGTTCCGGCTATCATGCAAAGATATGATAGCCGTGTCTGTCTCTTTAATAGGTCTCTTCATGTTTTCTAATTCTTGAGAAAACATGTGAGAACGTCTACTCCCGTGGGAACTTTTACTTTTGGGCCCTGAGAGGTGATGTTAGAATATCGCGCCTCAGGCTGATGTCAGGTCTAGGCTATTCTGGTGAGAAATCGTTAGCTAGTTGGGATTTTGTAATTGACAGGTCATGCCTACTTTCCCAGCCAGCTTTAGCCACGCCTCTCTCCTGCCTCAATACTAGAGGAATAAAATGGTCCCCCTTTGTCCACAGGGGCTACGTTCCAAGACATCCAGCACACACCTGAAACAGGATTGTACTGAGGTATGTATATTATATTTCTCCCTATGCATATACATGTATGAAAAAATGAAACATTAGGCCAGCAACTGATCAATAACTAATAATAAAATAGAATGGGTTAGGAGGATCACAAGTTTGAGGCTAGCCTGGAGAACTTAGCAAAATTCTGTCTCAAAATAAAATTTAAAAAGGAATGGAGACGTATGTCAGTGATAGAACAGTTGCCTGGCATGAGTTTGATCTTCAGCACTGAAAAAGAAAAAAATGATTATAACAGTGTAAATAAAAATAATTGCCAGCATCCTCACTCTTGTCTTTGGAGGACATTATTAAGCCATGTGAACGCAAGCACTGCAGAACTGGTGAACTGGTGTTATCATGGACCTGCCTATTAACTGACTAACAGACAGGTAATGTAGAGAGTGTGGAATATTGGACAAGAGGCGGTTCGCGTCCCAAGTAGAATGGAATAGAACAGCATGAGATTTCATCATACTAGTCAGAACGGTGGGTAATGTAACACTCATGAACGGTTTCTGGAATTTTTCTTGTAATATTTTTAGACCACAGTTGACCACAGGTAAATCCAAACAGTAAAAAGTCAAACTGCAGACAAGGCAGGACCTCTAGAGTCACTAAGGCATAAAGTGTCTAGATTATTTAAGACCCGTATTTCCCCAATGGTTTTCTTTTAAACCATTAAGATAACTAAAACATGGTTGCTTTTGAACATGAAAAATTACCTAAAATAAATGCATTACTTAACATCATCCTATGCATGTGACCCCATATTTGCTGCACAATAGACTCTTATAGCATGGTATCAAAATCTTGCCAGATGTATTATTCTACTTAAAATGATTCTTCTTAAAATTTAGGTTTTAAAAATAATATCACATGTGCAAAGTTGTGCTTTTTTATATACTGTGTTAAAGAAAAAAGTAAAACAATAAAACAGCTATGTCTATAACTTCAGGTCAGAGCTTCTCTTGCTATACCTTGAAAGTAAAGCAATCGTATTATGACTGACCAGTGGGACTGCTTTTGGGGTGAGTTACTGCAGGCTTGCCATTTTAACTCTCAGGTGTCTTCCTTTAATTCAGTAGTTATAATACTGCTAGAAATACTGTTTTTAATATTTAATAATGGAAAATTTTTTACTCTTTCTCTTCAGATAGCTGTCTGTCTTTTCTAAGAAGTATTAATAATTGTACATGCTATTGATTCATAATGCCAAATCCATTCATGAAGAAACCAGGTAAATAAGACGTCTTGAGAAAATAAAAGAAATATTATAATGGAATTCTGCAACCTTCAAGGGAGTCCCAGTACCATTTAATATATCCCTTAGCCCAGAATCAGTTCAACTAGTAGACCTTAGGGCATACCCTCCTCGGAAAGCAAAGTTAAGTAAGTAATGTACAATAAAAACATACTTCTATAGGCTTCTTAAAATTACTACTCCAATTTACAGTAACGATGAAAGCATAACATATACTTTAATAACAGCGGCCGAAGTATTTAGGGAGATAAAGCACAACATACATATTCCTCTAGCTTATAGGCTCATATCATTGTTTATTTTGTAATTCCAGAGCTAACATCATCTCTCCACAGTGTGGAGGTTAAATACACCTTCAGTGAAGAAGCAATATAACAAAATAGTTAAGCTTTCAGACTTAGGTTAAAATGCCAGTAATGTAACCATCTAGTTGTATAACTTTCAAAAAATTATGTCATTCTTCTGAATGTCAATATTTGTATTTGCAGGGACAACAACACGTTTTTATTATCTTCATCATAGGCATGGTAATCATTAATATCTTTCGAGCTTTGCTTACCTTACTACGTGTGCAATGCTGTACTATGCATTTTATGTACATCAGATTATTTAATCCTTTGAGTAAAATCATAAAACGTGCATTATAAATGAGGAAATGAAGTCCAGAAAGGTTGTGTCATGTACTAAGTGTCCGAGCTGAAAATGTGCAAAACCTACATAAGAACCTACATGTATATGAATTTAAAAGCTGTTTATTTGTCTATGGTAAAGGATTAAGTAAAAGAATGCATATCAGTTTCTGTGGCATACCCAAAGTCACACGGTAAGTGCTATGCCAGATGTGCCCAGGGAAGATGACTGAACTTGGAATTTTCTGGAGGTGGCAAGATAAAGCATGGAGCAAGAGGAAGCACTCATAACTTCTTCTCCCTCCATCTTCACTAGCGATTCACACTATGCATCACACCCAAATGCTTTTAGGACAGAAAGTCTCCAGAATAACTAACAAGCATGTGTACAGGACAAAAGAAAACCAGCTTCAGCAAACATAAACACTGGCTAAGTCGGGCAACAGGAAAAGAAAAGAAGAAGGGAAGAGAAGGGAAGGGAAGGGGAGGGCAGAGCAGAGCAAGAACACTAAGCTTCTTCCCAAACTTACAATTGTTTTACAGTCTTAGAAGAGAACTCTCAAGAAAATTGAACATATCATGCATTTGTTGCAAACATTGCATTGCTCTCCACTTCTTATTTATTTTCCTTCACTCAGCTTGTGCTTGCTTCATTTAGTCATTGCTACCAGTAAAACCTAGACACTTTGCCACATTTGTGAACTCAAATCACAGATAGAAAAGTTTAGGATCACATCTAAGCCTATAGTCATGTTTTCTTGTATCTCCAAATGGAAATTTCTGTTCCTGCAGAATTGTCTTTTTCATCATTCACTCAGAGACACATCTAGCCCTTTTATAACTTCTCCCCTCAGCCACAGTGAATAGATTTGACCTGATTAGGAAAGAACCAACTTTGTAGTAATCATGTTTTCTAGCCAGTGCACAACTAGATGTAGATATATAGCTTGCACATGGAATTAAGCCTTACAGAGCATTTTAGCTCACTAAGGTGATCATAATGAAGGACCACAGACTGGATGGTTTAAACAACAGAGGTTTGTTTTCTCACAGCAAGGCAGCCTGAAGTCTAAGATCAATGTGTTGACAGAGTTGATTTCTTCCAGCCTCTCTGCTTGTCTTGTAGATGGCCACACTCTCACTGTGTCTTCGTGTGTTCCTTCTGTCACTCACTGTCTGGGTCTTAGTTCTCTCTTTTAAGGACTCTAATCACAATGTATTAAGACCTACTCTATTGACTATATGAAGCTAATTACCTCATTAGCTCTATCAGCATCTGAGGTAGTAAGATACAGTAAGTGAATTTGGGGTTGGAGGAGACAAAATCAATTTGTGATGGTTAAACTTAATTGTGTCAACTTGATTGACTTGTGAGCTGTGTAGGAGATATATTTGAATGGCTCATATAGGAATGACTTTGAGTACTGCACACGGTCCCTGGTCCCTTCCTTTCTGGCACTGCTTTCCTGCTCTGCTTCCCAGCCACCATAAACTAAGCACCTTTGCTTTGTGAACCCCTGCAGCCATGATGTATTTGCCTTGGAGTCAGGTGACTATAGTCAGAATCCCCTGAAACCAGAAGCCAACAGAAACCTCTCCTCCTTTAAAATGTGGGTGTTGGGTATTGTGTCTCATTGACCAAAAAATTGACTAAAGCAGAAAACTGAAACTGGAGAAGTGGCATTCTTGCTAGATTGTGTGGTTTAGAAGTTTTTAGAACTCATTTGCAGGAGGAGATTGGAAAGATTTGCAAATAAGGGCTACAGAAGCTTCAGACTGCTGTAAAGAAGGTCTAATGAATGATTTGGGTTGGAGTTCAGTAAACCAGAATGCTGACAAAAATGAAGACATTAAAGGGCAGGCTCAGGAATTTTCTGTTGAGTATTGCTGACAGATTTGTAATGAGAATCAGAGAAAAAAAAAAACAGAGATGAGAAATTTTAAACACTTAAGTTTTATCCCCTCCAAAAAACTATGGTAAAGCTGTGGCCAAAGGATTTATGGTTGCTGAAGAGATTAACACTATTAAAAAAGAAATTGAGTACTTTGCAGAAGGACAAGACAAATGACACCTTCAGGACACCTTAGGAATCAGCAAGACTCCTCACATCCCAGGCTCAAGTGTGCAAAGGTGTCAGACTTTTATTTGAGAAGAGAGTCTGGGATTCCTTAGAAGGGCCTCCAAGGGAATTGGTTCCCTGGGATTCATTTCATCAGGTTCAGTATTCAGGCACTGAGAGGATGCTGATGCCATGGTCCAAGTGGGCCTGACTACTGCCTATGCTGGTAGGGGACCGCGGTATCATCTATGTGATGCCAGTTTTACTGGCATGTAGAATGCAAGAGTTGCGGGGTCAGAGAAGCTTCCCCTAGATGTCAAAGGAAGGCACAGTAGAACAGGACAGAAGGGCCTGAGAGGCAGTGTATGAAGCTGTGGGAATGAATCCATAAGTGCAGTGCAGACACCAGGAATTAAGAGATTTCAAGAACATGAACTTTCTGCCAACAAGAGCTGTAGAGTGTGAGTGGAACCGGTGCAACAGAGAGGCCATGTGGGCTGCAGACAGCAAGGTCATAAACAAGGGGTTGCCCAAGCCCCATGGAACTCACGTCTCACTACCATGTCCCCTGAATGCTGGATGTGGGGCTACAGGACTTAATGCTCATTTTGTTGGGCTTTGTTCTTACTTTCAGCTGATGCTTTTCTGTCCCCTTATTCATCCTTTTGAAATAGGAATGGATACTTTGTGCTGTTATACCTTGGGATGATTTAACTTAATTTGGGGGGTGCTGCTGGGGATCAAACACAGGGCCTTCGGCTTGTTAGGCAAGCACTCTACCACGTGAGCTAAATCCCCGAGTCCCTTAATTTTTTATTTTTATAGAATTTCATACCCAAAAGTGTGCCTTAGGTCTCAGAAGAGATTTGGACATAAACTTTTGAGAAATGCTGAAATTATTGAGGCTTTGGATAAAGGATTGTTTCATGCTTGATTTTATGGAGGATAGTTTTAACATGTTAGCTAGAATTATTTACTTGTTATATTTATTTTGAAGATCAACTATGGTTTAAGGAGACATATTTAGGCGTCAGGTTGACAAGGGTTTGAATGAAGTGGTTAAGCATAATTGTGTTGATGTGACTGGCTTGGATGCAGACTGAGGTGTTAGTAAAACACATTTCTATGACTGTCCTGGTGGGTCATGAAGGTGTGGCCTGGAATGCTCATCAGTGATGATGAATATTTTAGAGCTTTCAATGATAACAAACACCTCGCTGCAGAAACCTAGCAGGGCTGAGTTAAGTTATCTATGATGAACTAACAAGAGGGAAAAAAAAATTCCTGAAAATTATCCTAGAGACTGAGAAGAAAGAGGAATACAGAAACACATCTCTGCTTCTCTGGAGCTTCCTCCTACCCAAGAGCCATTCTCAGAGGGCCTATGGGAACAGGCTGTTCTGTGGGGTGGTAGTAACAGCTGGTTCTTGTGGCAGGCAGGGAGGTTTGGGCAATCATCCCTCCGATCTTAGCTCAGTTCCTAGAGGACCCAGGTGTCTAGGAGGCAAGCATACAGTTACATCCCCTTTATTCACCAACCCTGATGGAAGAGACAGCACAGTTCCACACACACCAGCTCCTTTACCGGCACCAGGAGGAAGTCATCTGGTTTAACAAGCACATTTTTCCTGCAGGATACATGTTTTTGTGTTTGTGTATGTGTTTATCTTCCTTACAATTTCCAGCACTGAAATAGAATTGCTGAGATTCTTTTTAGTAGCTTTTTAAAAAATGTCCGTCTTGAGAACAGGGGAATGGGTGTATTGTGTAAACTGCATAATAAATAAACAGATTTAGCAAAGAGGAAGATGACATGTTGTTCTTTGGAAGTGTTCCTCAGGGCTCAGCTCTGGACACATTTTACAAATCCATGATGTTGGAAATGATTCTGTTAAAATAAATTAAAATCCCCAATGAGTGTGAGTGAAGTTCTTTTCCCTTGTTTTCTGTCAGAGGAATATCCGAAAAGAAAACACCTCCTTTTTGACTTGCTCTATTCACAGATAGAGCAGCTATTTTCACAGATTTTGCTTTTCTCCTTTGTACAGTCATTATTTTTACCTCAATTATTATTATTATTATTATTATTTATTTTTTACTCCTGAGTCTGGAAATTTGGAGAGAATGGCCCATTAATGACAGTGATCCTAAATCATTAACAAGTGTTAATTACATAACAACAACATTGACACGCCTCATATAGCTGATCATAAAACCTCTGCGACACTTTGACCATTTGAAACTTGCTTTGTTTCTGTCATTACATAGATGTCCTATATTCATTTCTAAAATAATTAAGCTGTAAATCACAGTTACCTCCAGTGAAATAATGGTTTCCTTTTGTCCTGTGAGCTGTTTTCTTTCCTGACTTCCTTTTGCATTTGGCTATTAATATCATAGAGGTTATAGACAGCTATTCCTTAACAATTTTTCATTTTAACAATAGAGGATTCACTGCACTGGAAAAAACTTGGTTCATCTTTTTAATCATTCCAAAGCAGGCAGGCTCTGTTTCAAAACTCTGAAATATGGAATTGAAATGAATGTTAAACTTTCTGCTTTCTCTCATGCCAATTAAATAATCATTTTTGTTAAATATAAAGCTAAACGTTAGCACTGGCAGTAGACTTGAATCTGCAAGTTCATATACATGTACATGCTCCACACATGCAGGCACACAAATGAAATACTGGGAGAATCAAGTATTATGAAAACAGAATTATTGTGTTCATAAAAATATAACTTGAAAGCTGAACCCAGTGGGGTGTTCCTGTAATTCCAGCTCCTCAGGAGGGTGAAGAAGTAGGATGGTAAGTTCAGGGTCAGCCTGCGCAACATAGCAAGATCCCATTTCGGGGAAAAAAAAAAAAAAGATACCAATCTATCCCTATAAATACTTGAAATTTAAATTATTTGTTTTGTTAATTTTTCCCGTGTGAAATGGCTTCAAGTACACTGCATTACTCAGTTTTGATATAAATCCAAATGAAATGGATTTGATACATATCATTGCTTCCATGTGTATCACATTAAAACCTACCTATTATTAATTTAATATTAATTTGACACATTTAATATTATCTCATTTCTTTCCTCCCTCGTATTTTTCCTCAGACTTTTCATTATTTAATTTTTCTGATTATTCTCTCTTATTTTTTGCCAATTCCCCCCATTTCTTCTTGTTCTTTTCCCAAATTTTAATTTAAATTTATTTTAATAATGATTTACTTAAATCATGACATGTAAATATATGACATATAAATATAGTGACATGTAAATATATATATATAAAGTGTTTAAATCAAGTGAAATGTAGCAGTCTTCAAAAATATTTATTATTTATTTATGAAGAAAACATTCAAAATCTTTCTTCTATCTTTGCATAACACATACTACATTATTTCTATAGACACTTTGCTATGTGATAGCACACCAGAACTGCGTGTTCCCACTGGACTAGAACTTAGTTCCCCCTTAATCCAGCCTGCCCCATCTTCCTCTATGCTGTTCTCCAGGCTTTAATGACCACCATCCTACTCAATTTTTGTGAGATCAACTTGTTTAGATTCCGTTTGTATTCAAGAGCATGCAAGGCTTTTCTTTCTGTGCCTTAGCACAGAAATCGTGAGTGCTGCTACAATAAACATGGGAGTGCAAATATCTCTTTGATATACTGATTTAATTTTATTTGGATATATGCCCAGGAGGGAGATTGCTGGATCATGTGGTAGTCCTATATTTTTTATTAGTACATAATGTTTATACTCTTTCTGTGAAGTTCATACACATATATAACATGTCTTAATTACTTTGTCACTCTCTTTCCATCCTCTACTTCTTCCTTTCATCTCTTGATCCCCTGACCAAGTGAAAAAGATCTATTCCTTTATGTTGCTCTTTATTTTTTATTCTCATATAAGAGAAACCCTGTAATATTTAAAAGTGTCTTTCTTATTTTACTTAACATTATGGTCTCAAGGTCCATCCATTTTCGTACAGATGACTCAAGTTCATCCTTTTTTATGGCAAATAGTACTTCATCATGTGTATGTATTACATTTTCTTTACCCATTCATCTGTTGATGGACACACAGGCTGCTTCTAAGATTTAGCTATTTTGAATTGGACTGCTATAAGCATGGTTATGAATGTATCATTGTAATATGGTGTCTTTAATTGTTTTGGAAGATATATTCAATTGTTTTAGAAGAGGAATAACTGGGTCAAATGGAATTTTTACTTTTAGTTTCTGTGAGGAATCTCCATACTGATTTTCATAGTGGTTATACTGCCTTTACATTCCCACCAGAAGAGTCCCCCCTACCACCACCACGGGCCCTGTAACTTTGCTAACATTTGTTATTATTTGACTTCTTGATGATAGCCATTCTTTCTGGGGTAAGCTGGAATCTCAGTTTTGTTTTAATCTGCATTTCTCTAACAGCCAGACATAGTCCTATTTTTATTTTTTGATGAACCTCCATTCTGTTCTCCACAGTGGCTGTACTGACATTCTCACCAACAGTGTGCCAGGTTTTCGCCATATCCTTGCGAACATTTATCTTTTGTCTTTTTGGTAACAATTATTTTTATTGGAGGGAGTTGATCTTTACATATTCTTTTGAATTTTCCACTTGTCTTCATTTTCCCTGCAGCCATTTGTCCTTCATGATGCTTTTTTTCAACAATTTTTTTGTCTCCCTATGTGTTTGTGCTCGTGTGTCTGTGTGTTCTGACTTCCCCTTTCACTTGTGTATGCCTATTATCATATAATATAAAATGATATCATGGTTTTCTCTGTTCTACTCTTATTTTAATGTGTTATTATAGCTCCTCTTGGCTCTTAAAGGGTTAGTATTTTACTGGACTTTGAAACGTATTGCCTTAGAATTTACAATTTTGATAAGCAAGGATGACATTATTAGTAAAGTCTATGTAGTGTTCAGAATATCATGAGTGAAAATAAATTTTCAGCAGTTTGTCAAGGAAGCCCCTTATGATTACTAAGTAGTAAATGATAAAAGTGAGAGATATATTGACCATGAACAGTTTTTCTGGTCTTTATTTTGGAACCCATCCTTCAGTTAATGTCTTGGGATAGGATAATTCTTTTACAGTCAAACTTAACTTTCCCATGATCCATAAACCATGTAGTAGCAAAACCTAAGCTGCAGAAGAGCTCCCTACATCTGGGGTACTGGCTTTTCTCCAAACCTTGAAGTTCATTTTATAGGAAAAAAGAATGGAAGGAAGGGAGGAGAGAAGGGAGGGAGAGAGGGAGGGAGGAAAGAAGGAAAGAAGAAAGGGAGGAATGACAGAAGGGAGGGAAGAAGGGAAGGAAGAAAAAAGAGAGATCAGTGTTTGTAAGGTAATGAAGAAATAAACTTTGTTAAACTTGAACTATTTATGTCAACATTTGAAATAGAAAAATAAGACCCTTTTTATGAATTTTCAGTGTTATTAAACATTACTTCTGGCTAGATTGTGTCTAAGGCACCAGATGAGGTCAAAGGAATGCAATCAGCAGTAAGGTCAAGCCTGCATCCCTAACATCTTTGTGAACAGAAGCTTAGTGTTCTCAAACCCCGTGGACATCTAATAATTACAGTACGTTAAAGACAATAGAAGCTACAAAACACCCGCCTTCTTCATACTGAAGTATACGTACTACTTGCACACAACTATGGGACATACAGGCATGACAATGGGGCTTAGCTGAAAATGTCACGAGTACTCGTATGTTTATGAATGAGTGTTCTGAACATGTCTGGAAGGTATTTGGTCTGTCTATAAAAGGAATTAAGTGGAATTTTCCTTGAGCAACAAATTTGCAATGACAATTAAAACATGATGATAAAACAATTCAGATAATCCCACACTCTAAACACCGCAAAATTTTATGAAATCACTGGAACAACGCAAATACCCATTCAGGGACTCCAAATCAGTACTGCGGGAAGATTAGGTCTTGGTGAAACAGGCCTCATAACTTTCTTCTCCATAAAGTGAAAGTATGTGATAACTTAAAAAGGATCACACACACATGGTTAGGATGTTGGCAAGAAGAAAAAAATAATTTTGTGTGTCCTAATACTTTTTTTTTATTGTGTGCCTGAATATTGAACCATGGAAACCACATTGTTTTTGTCTTCATTAAAATAGACAATAATGAGAACATTCCCGACAAAGTAACATGAAGACTTGGGAGAAAAGTTTGAAGGAAGGATTGAGTACAAAGATTTGTCCAATTTCTTACAAAGTGTTTTGAAATTAGGAGAGCTGCTGCAACATGTTGGAGTTGTCCAAAATACCAGAACAAAGACCAGGTCTGGTGTCTTAGTTCTGGAAGGTGTACAGGAGCCACCTTAGGCCTCACCATCTATAGAAGCTATACAATATCAGTGGTTCATGGAAATTCACAAGAAGCAGCAGACAGGTTAGCAGAGGCGCGGAATCCATTGGAGTGTCCATCAGAGCAAACAAACCATGAGAGTATATGAAAACACTATCTGTAGAGTGATGCGAATAGTTGAAGCAAGCTGCCATTTAAGAGTAGAATGAACACAGAAGAGCCCAAAAGACATGATTTGGGTAGTAGATCAAATATAGGTAATGTATCAATGTTTGAAAATTACTTATTTCAGTTTGTTTTAGTTCTGTGGATTTGGATTACACCAGTCTCTGATGTAATGTTCCTATTAGGTACAAGACCAATGATAATAATTATTAAAACAGAAGAACTTGCAACTTTCCCATGTGAAGATAAAGACAAGAAATACAATTAGAAAGAATAGAGCTTTCCCCAAAATAAACTATTTCAAAATGGCATTATAAAGAATGAATCAAAATAAATATCAGGAACAACAGTATAAAGTACGAAAAATATGAAAAGCTTCTAATTTTTAAAGAAATAAATTTAAATTCTATTAATTTAAAATGAAACTTATTTCTATCTCACATGTGATATAACAGCAAAAGTTCATACACACAGTATTTGCATAGAGGATAAAACCTTTAAAAAAAAAAAGGAACATTGAAATAAAAAAATCTAAATAAGAGGCCTCAGGCAAAGGATAGAGAACACTTGTGTATATCAGCGCTAGGTAATTGAAGATTTTCTTATCAAAAGTGGATTATGTATTTTTCGGTTCTCTAAATTCATATATGCTGGCCAGAAGCACTTGGAATTCTCATGAAATTTCATTACATATTCCAGATTTTCTAGCAATATTCTGAACATAACAGTTCTCCAGAGAAGTTTTTTTCCCACTTTTTAATATGGTAAATAGGTAGTTTTAGGCATTCGTGACTAATGGACTAAACTTTTAGGTGGAAAGCATAATTTAGCTGTGCTTGATGACGAGTCTCAGTCACTTAGAATGTGTAATGTAATTTGCTGGAGGGCAAACAAAATGGAAACAACTTAGGGATAGCATCTCCACAGAGAGTGGTTAGCATTGTGCCTATAAAGAGCTCATCCTGGAGCTGGGGATTTAGCTCAGTGGTACAGTGCATGCCTAGCAAGCACAAGGCCCTGAGTTCAATCCCCAGCTAAGCCCCCCACCCTTAAAGCTCATTGTTTGGCTGAGTTTTTCACATTTTAGCCAGACTCTAATTTTACAATTGCATAGATACAACCGGAAGTTCTGTGCCACTTCCCCACACTAGCATCCTTTCTGATTTGGGGTGAACCCGACAGTGATTTGCTATCACCAGTGGACACAACCATAGTTCTTTGCATAAGATTTACCCTGTCTACATTCACTGTCCACAAAAGTCATTCTAAAAATAAAGATTCATCAGCTGTAGCATAAAAGAGGAGACAGTACCAAAAGCCTGAGAAAATGTAAATAATTTTATGGAATAAAAGATAAGCCCTTTTCAGTGTAAACCTGTAATCCTAGCACTTAGAGTGGCTGAGGCAGAAGGATTTCACGTTTGAATCCTGCTTGGAAAACTTAGAGAGACTTTGTCTCAAAAATTAAAAAAAAAAGAAAAAGAAAAAGAAAACTGGGCTAGGGATGTAGCTCAGTACAAAAGCCATGGGTTCGATACCTAGTAGTAAAAAAAAAGTGTAAAAGATAATATAAGCACAGTGTTTATTTCCATGGGCAGGCCTCTAAAGTATTTTTTAATTGTACATACATACAAAAGTTTGATAATGCTTGTGTCAATAAGAGTATATGAAACAAACGTGATAATAAATGGGATTTTACTTAAAACTACTCAGACAAAAGGAAGTTAACAAGGCATGTGATACAGGAGGAAAAAGTTGAATCTGAGATGCAGAGCAGAAAAGAAAAAAGTTGAAAATAAAATTAAATAATATAGAGTATTAATCATATTTAATACAGTCAACTACATTTAATGTATTGGTATAAAAATATTGGAAGTTAAAACTACCTAAAATGAGCAATTACTGAATATATACGTACACATATACATATTCAATATATAAATACAACACAACAAAAAATAATGTTTTTTATAAAACATAAGTCATAGAAAATATGTATCCTTAACCCCCAGATGCAATATTTTATAAACAGAAAAACCTACAGATAGCTGCCAATTGTGTATATAAATATGAATTAGTTTGTATATATGCACACACTTACATACAGCTTATAGCAGGTTCTAGGTTTTTAGACACATTACATATCGGGAGAGAATTAAAGTAAACATATGAATGGTTATATGTAAAACAATATGAACCAATAATTACAAAGGTACAAACTACTGTAAGCACTTACATGAGGGGCAGATTAGGTCTGGCTTTGTCAATCAGGAGGTGGGATTTAGGACAATTTTGGAGGAATTGTTATCTCCTTATAGACAGGGAGGAAAGGAAATTTCAGGTAAAATAGTGGAAAACAACCATATCTACAGAAAAATCTGACCATTAATGATGACATAGCCATTTGGGCCATAGAGTAGGATACATGAAAATGAAAAGTATTGCTGCTGAAATAGGAGTAGGGGCCATACTGCCATGTAGAGTAACTTTGTCTTGCCAGAACACTATTTGAATAAGGAAGCAATAGGAAAGCCACTAAAGGACTTATGTTAGGAGAAGAACATGTGTTGTCTTTATGCTGAGACCTTGAAAGTGATCGTTTAGCGATGATCAATTGCCAATCCCAAAACACATAAAATGTCAGCTCCGTTGTTTTCCTAGACTAATGGCAATATTATATACACATATAAAAAAAATCTAAAGCCAATAATAAGGAGATTAATACTATGACTAGATTTTAATTTCTCCAAAGTGTGAAACTGGGAGAACATTTTATACATTATCTAGAAAAGAACAAATAGCTTATTTTGTGAGTGATAATAAATGCCCTCAGAGATAATTTGTGACAAAATACAAAGATTTAGCTCCACAATAATGAAACTGATCCTACTGCAGAGATACAAGGAAATCATGTGCATTCTTGAAATAGTGGAGTATATGATTTGTTTGCATGAAAATACTGAAGGCAAACCAATAGAGATGCTGAAAGGAATATACAATAAACACATTTATCATACAATTATTTTTTAGAATTTTTTTTTTTTTTACAGAATCATTTAAGACTTTCTTGTCCTGACAAGGCCTCAAGCTAGTTATTTTTTAGTAAGGAACCCAGTGACTGAGTGGAAATTTCCCTTATCCAAGCCACAGACATTCACTGTAAAAGTTCCTTCGACTGTCTATTTATGAGGACATCAGGTAATGATCTACTATTCCTCCTGGCTTTTCAGATCTCTGCAGGGGGGTCATTTCGAGGTAATTCCAGTAGCCTGGGCTAATCTGCCACACTCATGGTCAAAGGGCAGGTCCTAGTCATTGTTTTTATTCCTTTTTGGAGACTTTCTTCCTTCTTAATTTCCAAAGTTAACAATATAATATATAGTTATTCCTTTTCTTTTGTCATTTAGTGCATCAAGAAATGGGACTTTTCTGCTCACTAACAGGGATATTAGAGAATTGTAGGCCAACATCGCCTCCTGACAGTGAAAGATGGAAACCCTGAAGAAATGCTATGCTTTCTTCTTCTCTTTCCCCTCTGTTATAAATGATATAAGTATTTCCTGGAAATGGAATAGCCCAGGTTTCTGGTCTTGTGAACTGCTAGGAACAGTTTGCTGAGACTATGTGATCATAGCTGAAGCAATCAGTCTCCTGACACGAGTCCAAAAAGCCTCCAAAGCCTGCTCCGCTGGCTTATTTGCGGACCCTCTGGCCTAATGATCTAACCTATAAATATGCTCCAAAATGCAGCCAGGGTGCTACAGAAGATGATTGTATTCAATTGTGAGATGATAGGTTAACTGAGGCAGCTATTAAATCTTCACTGGGTAGAGTAGAGATAATACAAAGAAGACTGAACAACTGAAAAATGGCTGAGAGCTGGCTCCTTTATTGCAACTTTTTTTTTTTTTTAACTTGAGTGCTGAGCTAAACGACTGTCATTGGGTCCAAGTGATAGTCCCCCATTTTAAGGAAAGGTGACAGGGAGCTGAAATCAGACTGGCACTAGAACTCACTGTGGAATGGATTAAGTGTGCTTTAGGGGCCCCATGACTCCTCTTTATCTCTGCCTTCAACCGCCAAAGCACAAGTTCCCAAATTTCCACTTTCTTGTAAACTGGAAACCTGACCTGGGTTACTCATACCTGAAGCAGTTTCATTTCCCTTATCTACTCTAGAATTATTTATATGTTTAAAGAGAAAAGAAGCACTAATACTGGAAGTGAGAATTAATTCCAACTGGAAAAATTCTGGACACCGGAACTGGTGAGAAAGTGTGTCTATCCTATTCTGCCCCACTTACAGAGACGGAAAAGCAGAGCCAAGCATGGTAGTGCCTACCTGCGATCCCAGCAGTCGGGGAGGGTGGGGCAGAAGGATGGCAAGTTCAAGCTCAGCCTTGACAACTCAGCAACCTAGTGAGACCTTGTATCAAAACCAAAAATAAAAAAAGGCCTGAGGATGTAGCTCAGTGCAAAAGCCCTGGCTTGAATCCCCGTATCCCCAGACATACATACATACATACATACATAAATAGATTATTGCAATATCTTTAAAAATAAAATTTAAAAACATAATATAGTTATATTTTTGGTTAGTGCATCTTTGAAGTACATAATATTTATATTCCTTCTGTAGTGTTGGTACACGGATATAACACATTTTAATTCCTTTATTCATCTCTTTCCCCTGTCTCTATACTTCCTATTATCTTTTACCTTCTCTTTATTTATAATTTGGGTTTCTCATATAAGAGAAACCATGCAATATTTAAGATTGTGTGTCTGATTTATTTTACTTAACATTATTTAAAGTGTTACTTAAGAAGCTCAGTTATTCAACACCTCAAATTCCACAAATATATAGGACTGTGAAACATTGCCATACTATATATCCCAGAATTCTTTTCACTTACCTACATACCACCATTTAAATAGCAAGATTTAGTGTAAAATACATGAAGTTATAGATATTATGAAGTTCTGTGGGGACGTAATAGCTACAGGTATCTGGGAATCAAACCAGAAACTCGCTAAATTATGAAGCAAATCAGCAGAAAAGAAAGATGATTCCACGACACTGCTGCCCTAAGCAACTTCTCATTGATATCATGGTACTCGGGAGACAAGAAGTGAGATTCCCCAAACAGCTTCCTCTATTTACTTATTGCACAAGAGGGTGTTAGGAAAACATTGCCTGGTTTGGTGATGAGAGCACATGTATATGGATCTAGAAATGAAGAGGAAGAAAAAAAAGTATAGCCAGATGGACCAAAGGTGACCATGAATAATGCAGCAGTGTCGAGCAGGGAAGGAAAAGCGAACCCTGAGAAACTCCTCTACAAGTTCCTTCAGTGACATTGGCACGTTTTTATGATCAAATAGCCTGTGCCTTACAGAACAGCTGGCCAAAGCACATGTACAGACTCCTAAGTAACAAAAGAGAGTTTTGGCAGTAAAATACAAATGAGCCCTCTCTGCACAAGCAGATCTCCTACTTTTAAATACTGTTATATTTGAAATCCACCTGATTTATTAGTGGAATCCAGAAACACAATCCAAAGATTTCATCTTCTTAAAACACTGTAGTAGGATATTTGTGTGTAGCCGTTTAGAATTACTCTTACAGCAAAGAACAATTCAAATAAAGACTCAAAATCACTTCTTAATTATTAGGCTATTTTCTGAGAACTTGGAAATCATGGGCTCAATAACGAGAAATTGTAGGATCATTTAATTCAGGGGCAATTGTAATTTTTTTTTTACTATTATTGTACATACAATGATGTTGCCAATAAAGAAAAATGTGAGAAATATGTTTATTAATCTAGGGACACTTAGTCACTGGATATATATTTTTCTGGCCTTGAAGATACAGACTCTAAATGATAAATGTATGACAGATACACTGGACAGGCTTGGTCAGTTTTCTGGTGACGTTCACAGGAAGAAAGGAAACTCTATGACAGTCACACAATAAGCTCTGGAAACCGGGATTGGTGTAACAGTTGGACATCAGGCTCCAAACTGGTTTTGTGCAGACTAATGAGCTTTTTGCAGATTTCTGATGTGACAAATAGGTGAAATAGTCAACAGATTGTTAGAATGTGAATTGGGGCATCAGGCTCCCTCTTCACAAACATCTGTTTAAGAAATGTTACTCCTCTTCTCTACACACCTATCTTCCTTCAGGCATACAATTATTGCTACTAACCAACTGCTAGTGATATTACCCAGTGTAATTTATAACATACTTTGTGCACATTATCTGATAGATATTGAGGATCTCTATTCCATAAACTAGGAAGTACTGATCCTGACAGGCTAAGTAGCTGGACTGAGGGAGTGAGTAAATTATCTGAGATTCCAATTGCAGCCACTGCTCTCTACTCACAGTTTAATTCCCGTTGAAAAGCTATTTACTGTATTAGTCGGCGGGTTCTAGAGGCAAGAGAACAGATTAATACAGGGCATTTAAAAGTTAGAATATTCACCTGCAGACCAAATCCAGGAGACTGCAAAATGTCTGTCTGCTCGCTGGAGACCCAAAAGATCCAGTCAAGGGCTGGGAGCCCACAGCAATGTCCTGTGTAGTCCGTGTCTGCACTAAAAGGCTGAAGAATCTTCACTGGAGCGAGAATACAACGCTTAAGGTGGCGATGGAGACCAGAGCTCCCCTGAAAAGAACAGAAGGCATCCCCGTCGGCAGCAAGGACTTGAGCTCTGCTGATGAAGAGAACCGCAGATTTCACTTCAGGGAAAACAGCCGCAACAGAGCTTCTCCTGGGAAATCAGCTGCCTGCAATCTTCCGCTCCCATACAACTTTATGCTGTGTTAGCGATAATCCTCAGGTGGATCCTTAACGCCCAGAACCACACTAACTCGGTTCGGCTGGGTGTTTCCGCTCAAATTGACTGTAATCAATCCACCACACTTACAGTATAACATTTATAAAAGGCTTTTAAGGGTTAAGCCCACCAGAGACATTTGTGTCAGATACGTGGAGATATCCTAAATGTTATGGCTTATATCTAGATGTCCCCCCAGAGCTTCAGGAGCTCATAGGTGGGGTTTTAAAAGATGACTACATCATGAGTGTATGGTGCTGGAGTACTGTTGGCTCTACAGCTGGATGTTGTGTTAGGAGGCGAAGCCTGGTGGGAGGAGCTGGGTCACTGTGGGCAAGGCCTGGAGAAATATATACATATATATGTATCTTCCTCCTGCCTTGAGTTTGACTATTTAATAAAAATCCCTAAAGGAACCTTACACTCTTCTGTCACAAGTCAGTCTGTGTATAGTTGTGCATGTCGTGTTCAAAGTGAGCCAGAGTTTTGCACTTCCGGTGGCTGCCAATGATTTTGTTTCTCTTAATAGAGCTCAGAAACTAAATAATTTCTCTACTGACTAGTGTTTTGAAAAGGCGACTATTCCAAATAGCAAACTGCTTCCTGCAGACGAATTTAATCATAGATACAAGATTTTTGAAGTAATTGGATATTTTACTTAATGTAACAGCCTCGGGGTTGGCCTCTCTTACTTAAGTAGGCCCTGATTTCTAGGTTCTGAGGGAAGTGATTATTATGGTGTTTAGAATACAGGAAATTCTACAACAGCGAAGGGAATTATGAAAAATGGGTTTTTTCTTTTTGGCTGATCATAATCCTTCTGTGTCCAGGAAGGAAAATCTAAGTACAATAGTGTTTTTAGTATCATTAGATCAAAACTACTAGTATTTTCAGTTATGAGAAATGCAGCTTTCAACATATCACATATTCTTTGATTTATGTTATTACACCGTAGTCTGATTTTCTATAGCGCATAATTCATCATAGGATTTTAATACAATCACAGAGTAATCAAATCAGGAGTAAAAATATAACTAAAGAGGGAAATGATTGTTCCTGTGCTCTTTGTTCCACCAGAGTCAAATTATAGAGAGTGTGAATTGGAGCTTTTTAAAGAATGGAAGAAATAACTGGAACTTGTAAGACTTTATGTGATACTACAGAATTCCATGTGTAAGAAATATGTAATTTCCTTTGTATGAAAAAAGTTTCCTCTGATTATATGCATTTTGAAAATGCTAATAGAGTAAAATTGTTTAAGAGCTCCAAAAATCCTCTCCTCTTCCTCTGTACTTTGAAATGATTCCAAACATGGCCACAGTTTTCAATGAGTGATATGCTTTTTGCTATGCTAAAAGCATGCAGTATAATCCTTTGCCCTTCAAGAATGTCACTCATACCTTACAAGACCATGGATGTGAGTTATTGAGCTCAGCTAGTAGATTTTAAAACACATATATAGAACCCTCTTTTCTGCAGAGGATATATTCTAAGACCCCCAGTGGATGCAGGAAACTGGAAACTTCCAATCTTGTCTATTCTGTGTTTTTCCTATTCATTGCCATCAGCCAGAATACTTTTTTCTGATGTTCACAAATTAAAGTCTTCTCCATCTTAACTAAGCATTCATCACAAATGTGACAGTAAGACTTAACAGTACAACAAAACTAACATCTAGCGTGATTTTCTTTTTCCTTCTTCATAATTTCCCAGAGAGATTTGTCTTTACTGTAGATCTCAGCAAACTCAGCACTTTTTTTAAGCCAAGCACTTTCACCTTTTCATTTAAATGAAACACTTTATAGCTTCCCTTCAGTTGCTAGCATCAGTATGCTTGCACCTTGAGGCCATTACAGTCAGCCCTCTATATCTGCAACATTCTATCTACAAACACAACCAATTGCTGCTTGAAAGCAGACTTAAGCCTATGGTGGCTGTGCCTGTATTGAACAAGTACAGATTTTATTTTGTTGTTGTTAATCCCTAAAAATATCATATGACAACTATTCACATGTTATTTACATTGGATTAGGTGTTATAAATAAACTACATATGATTTAAACTATACAGACTATACATGCAGGCAATATGCAAATATACACAATTTTACATAAGGTACTTGAGCACTGGCAGATTTGGATATCTGAGAACGGGATCTTGGGACCATTCCTGAAGATGCTAACACTAGCATTTTGATACGTTGACAGGGAATCTGATCATTAAGATTGCTACTGACTAACAGGTGGGTGGGGTATTAAGTACAGACCCACTGGCCAAAGGAATACTTCGCATTCTTAATGGCAAGACACTTCATCATGCTACTGAGAATTGCAGCCATTTTAAAATTTATGAATTATTTATTTCTGGAATATTCCATTTAATATTTTCATTTTACAATTGACAGAATAACACTGAAATTATAGGAAGTGAAACTGCAGATAAGGAAAACTGCTGTATAAAACCCAAACTCTGGCACACATTGAGAGCCTAGGCCATGGCAAGGCTGTTTTATAACAATTAGAAACAGCCCTTGAGCTATTCTCTGTAACCTCGCTTGTCAATACCAGCACTGCACATAAAAACTGGGGAATGAGATTTCCACAGAAGACTTTGAGAAACTTTAAGATATTTCTGGTTTCTATCTAGAAAGTTCATGATAACGTAGAGCTATGAATATGCCAAAGCAATGTCCAAGGCAGCCCTACCTGCTCACAAGTGGTTGACATTTCATTCCGAAAAATACAAAACTAAAACAATATTCTCTGTTGGTTTCTTTTTTTGTATAAATCTTTTTGGTTTATATCTTGTACCAAGTGACTGTTTTGATGATAGTGATACACAGTGTAATAACTATTGTTATTCTCTTATTATTGGTCATGAAATTTGTTTTACTTTTTCATATGATAAAAAGAAAAGAAAAAAAAATCTCTCCTTCCTGTTGCTGGCAGTTCTAAACATTAGATCTTCCCCAAAGGATTCAAAGTGACCTAAATATAAGATTGTAAGTAGAAAAAAAGTAGATGGAAATCAGGTACATATTGGCGGTTTTTGCATTTTTATTTGTGTGTAAATTATAAATATATGGGCAGGGATATAGAGCATCAATGAAAATATAAATTTTCAATGAACAAGTTTCAGCAGATTAATATTATAACAATTAAGAATAAAATATAAAATTTCCAGGACATCATTGGGATTTGAATTTTTTAGAAAACAAGTACATTGTTATTGACGGAAAAAATAAAACACTGAGTCATAACAAAACACAGACAAAAACCCTGAAAAACATTATGCTAAATGAGGGCTGCTCCGCAGGAATGACCTTATAGTGTATGATTTTATATATACCAAAATGGTCAGAATAAGCAAACCCCACGGGGAGCAGAAGTAGCTTAGCGATTGTCAGGGATGACCCAGGGGAGCGAGAGTAGTAGGTGACTTTCAAGGTGGGTTTTTTTTTCACAGGCTGATGAAATGTTCTGGATCTGGTGATGGTTTGGGGATGTAGTAATGACCACTCACTTGCAGACTTCAAAAGAGTGAATTACATCCCCAAAGCAAAAACACTGATAACATTTGTTCTCTAAAGAAGACAGAGACAAGAACTTCACTTTGGATGTCAGTTTTATACACACTTAAAATACTGCTTAATGACATTAAATATAAACAAATGTTTACAAAAATAAAGTCTGGGGCCACTACCACCCGCCGAAAAACTTAAGCAGAATTTCAATGTAATTTGTAATCTTATAGTTCAGTCTTCACCAGATTTGTGAGATATGTTAGAGTCTTAGGTTGTTAGTATGACTATTTACATAAGTATCTAAAACATCAACATTGAGTATTGTAAGTTGACTTTTTGAAAAATTTCCTTGGTACATAGAGGAACTCCAACAAAGATTAGCTATATTTTAAAAATCACTCTATGATTGCATATTTTCTTCAGCGTTTGTATAGCAAATCAACTTTACTAATAAACAAGATCCAGGTGCCATGAGGAGAAATACATACACTTTTGTTTCTCAAGCAGAAAAATGATGATGTTAATGGGAGGTTATAGCTCAGAAGCCTCAAGGTTGAAAACTGAGTGAAAAGTAACATCCTACAGTAGAATAAATTGGGAATTTCAGATAATTCTTTTGTCCTGAAATTTCACTTTACTTTCACTTTTTTTCATTTTTTGCTACTTTGTTTAATCATTCATTCATTCATTCTCGCAGTCATTCATTCATTGATATATTTATTTGCTCACTTCTTTAATTTAATTTAGATATTTGCTATTCGATTAATCATAAGACTATATCAGGTAACTAGTGGTGCAAAATGCTACTTAAACATAATAAATGCAAGGAAGCTTGAGGTCATATATATTTTTATGTAATTACAGATGAAATCCCAGGTTCCACGTGGAAATATTTTGAGATATATTATTTATATATATATATGTGTGTGTATGTGTCTGTGTGTCTGTATTATTCTTTATACCACCAAAAAAAATCAAATAAGGAAATATCATTCTACATGCAAGTTGGAGAACAAAAGAAAAATTTATCTTACAAATTCTGATTGATCTTGTGTTCTTTTCCACTGTAGAATAAAGCAACACTCAATTCTGTAAAATAGAATGCATATTTGAAGGACCCAAACATTAGAGGATGATACTAGAGAAATGATCTGAAAGAAGCCGAAACAAAAATTAAAATGTAGGTTGTTACTTCAAAGCTATTTTTCCTTAAGTTGGAGACAGAGAGAAGGAACAATAGGAAAATAACCAGTGAGTCAGGACCTGGCTGTGCTACAGCAGGTAGCGAGGTGGGTGTGTGCTGGTGAGGGGGAAGGTGGGTGGCAAGCTAAGAGAGGAAGCTCTGCACCTGCACACAGAGAGGGCACTAAATTTCTGAATTTGCAGCCTTAAAATCATATGTGGGATACTGCAGTTACATCATGCTGTGTGGAGTTGTGAGGTTGTGTTTATTTGGGGGTTAAGTGTGGTTCAAGGATGTGTTTGGATGTCAAGTGTACAAGAGGTAGGATGTAGTCATTAAGGTGGGGAGTCAGCAGGATTGATTTGGGGATCTTCCCAGGGGACTGGTGCACCACACTTGGGTGTCCCAGTAGGTAACAGAGGTGTAAGACTGCGGTCTATATCGGGTCCCTCACCCCTCTGTCCTTAACACTGTTAACAGCTCTGTCTTCTGGCTGCCATGAACTAAGCAGCTTTGCTCTGCTATGTCTTCCCACCATGATGTTTCTACCTTGAGTCCTGCTACCATGTACTGAATCCCCTGTTATGGTGAGCCAGATTAAACCTCTCCTCCTTTAATTTGTGAGTATTTGGTATTGTGCTCCAGCCACAGGGAAGCTAATACAATGATAATCATGTTGATAATGATAATTGTATAGTTGGTTTGCTTGGATATGAGACCCAAACACCTCCCATGTAACGTGTATAGGCTATGTCCTTTGACTATGGGTTCGCTTCCCTCCTTCTTTTCCATTGCCATTTTATTATTGAAGAAATTGGGTAATTTTTCCTATAGAATCTCCATCCTTCTGGAATTGCCAGTTGCTTTGTTTTGTTCTTATTTAGAAGGTTTCTTTACCTCAGTTTTTCTGTTAGACGTAGACATCTGTAAGATTCAGTTCTAATATGTTGATAAGAATACATTAAGAGCAGATCTTTGAGCCTCCTGCTGCTTCAGATCAGGAAGCATGAATGTCAGTCTCCCTACGCATGATGTTAAGAGTTTGTAGTGGAATCAGATGCTACCAGCCCGATCCTTCCATTATGAGATTTCTGATTTTCCTTGCATGTTATAATTTTAGCTGTCATGGATGATTTTTTGCTTAAATAATTTGTTTGCATAAATGGTGATATTCTATTTCTGTTACATATTCTTCCTTGAAAATAGGACTGAGAAAGAGGATGGGGCAGAAAAGGAGGGTATCCTCCTTCTTGCATCCACATTCTTTCTACGTTACTGAAAGAGATAAGAATTGGACAAATCTTCATATTGAATTAGGAGAGGTGGAAGAAGAATAAATACACAATAGCAAACTTTGTTGTAATGTATATTGATGAACACAAAGGAAGGAGGATCAAACTCTAATTGGGCATTTTAAGTAGTTAGTAATATCCAGCACGAAGGATATAAATGTGTGTGGAGCGTGTTCATGTACATGTGGTGTGCGTGTATGCGCTTGGGTACACAGTGATGAGATTAGGAAGAGAAAACGCAGAAAATGGAGAGTTTTATTGTTATATAAAGTAGTTTGTAATTTTTCCCTAAAGGGAACGAGATTAAATGTTTGCAGTAAAAGAATATATAAGAGTATGTATGTAGGACGATCACACCTAGCAGTAGGAAGGCTGGACCCTACGTAGAAACAAGTGCGGTCATTCTGACTGCAGCAGAAGTGGAAGACGCTGAAGGTCTGACCTTGCAGTCAGGATAGTGCTATCTGCTGCTAGCCTGGCACTTACTAAACTGCACTGTAAAGGTCTGCTCTCTGGTATGTCTGGTCCTTGAAACTGTGATGTGTATTTAGCACAAGTGATGAGTCAAATCTACCCCACGTGTAAGCAGTTAAGGTAGTTAAATTTAAAATGCCAATAAAATGCTTGTTAATTTGCTTTTTATTATCAGCTTTCATTCAAAACAATGTCAGTATTAAAATATTCTTTCTTTCCAAAATTATCTTGGCCTAAGTTCTAATTCGTTTTTCATTAGATCAAACTAATTAATTTCCACTTAGTCATTTAAAAATATTTTAGCTTCTTTCTTTTTCTTTCCTTCTTCTCCCCTCTTTTTTTTTTTTTTTCTTTTTTGAGACAGTTTCTTACTGTGTAGTTCTGGCTGGCCTTGAACTCTCCGTGTAACCACACTGTCCTCAAACTCGTGGAAATCCTCCTGCCTCAACCTCTTGAGTGCTAGGATCACAGGCATATGCCACCATGTCCAGCAAAAACATTTTAAAGAAAATTTAATTTGTCTCTGCCTTGGCACCCTGCTGCTGTGTCTACGACCTGGCAGAAAAATAGACTGGGTAGCTCTAAAATCTTTTCCTAGGAATATGAAGATTATTAGTAACAAAGCCTTCACTGATATATTACTCAACATTAGAATGAGCATATACATTAAAAACTTGGTGTTAAAAATACACTCAATAATATATTTGTGAAAATCTTTTCATCTTTGTTACAGTTTTCTTATATAAACTTACAGATTTGTCTCATTTTAGTCTTTTTCAAAATCCTTAGAACTACAAATTAAAATCCCCTTTTCAAGTCCCATTTCACATTCTACTTCTACAGTAAAACTGTCTCTTTCTCCGAATCCATAAAAACACAATATTTCATTTTTTATGATGTCCAACCCTACCACATACATTGTATCATAGTTACTGTGTATGCATCTTAGATTTGAAATTAAATCTACAAGCCCATAGCCATTTTTATTACCGCTGTATCTTTGATATATCTGTCACACTTTACCATGGGAGACACTCTAGAGCTAGGTATAAATTATTTTGATTCATTTACATACAAAAGTAAGTGATTTTTATAAATCTTTTGATCCTGTGATTATATGATTCTTTTGACCTCTCTATGTCATGCTTTTTACATTGTCTATTTTTAGAACTATGGAATAGGAAAAAAAGATTAAGGAAAAAGAAAAAAGTTTTGATGTTTATGAGTTTTATAGAAAACTCTTCCAAATTTTGAAAAAGGAGCTTAACTATTCTTTGGTGATATTTGTTTAATATAAACAACTAAACTAAAAAGCTAATATGAACTAAAAAGAAAGCTCTAATACAGCATATCAGAATTTATGTTTACTGCATATCAAACAAAAGATAGACACTGTGGGACAGAAGAAATCATTTTCAAGCTCAATGACTTCATCTCTAGCAGGAGTACCAAAATCACAATCACTCAATTTGAAGCAAAGTGTGAAATATCTTTTAAATATTCCCTTAAATAGCCTCCTTGTGAGAGATTGGCAACATAAAAACAAGTAAGATTGGCCTCAAAGCATAGTAAAATGTGTTCTAAGCACATCTAATGAAATGGAAAGAATATTTATCAAGGACTTTTGATGAGACTCTTGCATGTAAGAGTGTCTATTACTTTGCAAAACTGTTAATACCTATTTATTATATGCCAGAAATTGTTTACTCTGTTGCTTCCCATTTGAAAATATTTAAGATCTTAACTCCTATGAGATGTCTTTAAATCAAACTGAAAATTAAACCATAATTGTTATCCTGATTCATTATGCAGCATAAAAGATAAGTACTTTAAGAATGTTTCTTAAATGACTTGAGATATCTAAGAATGGAATAATAAACAATTTTACCCTGAGGGATAAAGGAAAGCCATATAAATTAGGTGGCCTTTGAATTGAAACATGTAGTATGAGTAAAATTTCAAAAGGTGAATGAAGTTTGTACATCGTTGAATTTTGGGAGGTAGAGATTGACAATAATTTTTGGGTGTGAATAGAGTCACAGCAAATCACTAGTAACTGGCGTGCAGAGTTCGCTTCTAGTTGTGGACCCACGGTCACAGGTCCTGTGCTGTTCTCACCGTGAAAAGAAAGATCATCTTTCCATAGCTCTTGAATTTGAGATGACTAGCTTTACTAAAAATAACACAGGAAAATTGGGGTTGTATGTGTTTGAATCCTGGCCTCCGCAGGCTGTGCAACCTGTGGTCTTCTGCTCTTGAAACTGGCATCACGCTACCAGTGACCCAAGATGGAGTGAAACCAGGTAGATTATTCATCCACTAACAAATTATAATTAGACTTTTCAGCTGAGTAAACCCAGATGAAATTAGTAGAAGAACCAGCCAGCTGATCTCAGACCAGATTGCCAATCAGCAGATGGATGACTGATTGAACTTACTTTAAATTTCTTCATTTTGGAAGTGGTTTTACCCAACAGAAGAAAACTGATAATAGGCCCTTCTGTCGAGGGCCTATAACACTGCACTGAATCTGTAAATTTTATCTTACAAAAAAGTCGAGAGCTTTCAAATAACTGATAAAATCACATCTACTTCCTTACATTCTGGCACAGCAGAGCAGTTATTACCTAAATATTTTCTGTCTTTTACTCATGTCCTGGTCAACAGAGAAAATTCATAGGGATCTCTCGGAGGTTCTGAGTTACCAGCTCCTTTGGCATGATGTCTGGGACATATGAGGTAAAAATAACACCCAGGGAACTCACAACCATGCTGTTTCTTGGATTCTAACATGGCTTCTTAGCTTTCCTTTTTCTAGTTGCTTCAGGGTTTCAGGTGCATTTAATAGAAGAAAAAGGATAAAGCGTGTTGATGTTTATTTTCATTTTTCATGTTGGTTTTCAATGTTTCTACTTGAAGTAGTAACGGTAACATATCAGATCACAAATTGAAGTTCTGTTGTATTCTCAGCAGAAGGTAAACTAGGTAGAGAAAAATAAATACTCACCTTCAATGCTTGCTTTCTAGTCTTGTAACTTCTGGTGATCATCAGAGTTCATCTTCTGATACTTTGGAAAGGAAGTTGCATTTACCAATTTTTGCTCGTTTTCCTTTAAATTTTGTGTCTTTTTTTTTTTTTTTCCTTTCAGGGAAGAGTCCTCATTCTAGCTACCTCCCTCAATCCCCCTGTAATTTCTCTTGAGGGTTGCCAAGTTCTACCCTTTGGTAAAATAAAAATGACAATTTGTTTTCCTCGAATATGTTGTTGACCTTTGAGGCAAATGTGTCTGTATGGTAAGCATTCAAAAACTGTAACTGGGCTGGGATTTAACTCAGTGGTGAGAATACATGCCTTGCAAGCACAAGGCCCTGAGTTCAATCCCCAGCATTCCCCCACCCCACCCAAATCAATGGATTGCCTTCCATCCATGGTTAATAATTTTTATTCTACTTTAGTAAGGACAATCATAGATTTGTGGGCATCACTTCTCTCAGTGTGTAGATACTTCTGACACTCCAGTATCAGGAAATAAGAGAGCAGAGTGCAAAATATTTTTAATATCTGTTGTTGTTTTGCTTTTTTTTTTGTGGTGCCGGGGATCGAAATCAGGGCCTTGTGCTTGCAAGGCAAGCACTCTAATCACTGAACTAAATCCCCAGCCCCAATATTTTTAATATCTATTCCCTGCCCTTTCCTTTTAGGATTTGTATCGCAAGGGGATCACTTGTATAAACTACAATGCCAAGGCCTCTTTGCAAACCGGCTTGAACTTATACTAGAAATATGGAAAGTATTGGTCGGAAATTAGAATGTAGGAGGAAATGGGAAGCCAGGGAAATTTCCCCCTTTCCCTCTTTGTTTTTGGAGGACTCTTTGGAAGGGATCATCACCTTAGAAGTATAGTTCTTACTAGGTGTTTTGTCCTTCCATAGTCTCAGGCCCAATTTGGGAGTGTTACTACTTCTTGGACTCTGTAGGACCATTATCTTCCTTTTTCTCTCTAGATTCATGAGAGGTAGCAATATTTTACTTCAAATAGGTCATTTAATCTTCTTTATTGTATTTTTGCCCCTTTATTATCTCCATTATCTCTAAGATTACATAAATATAAGTGGCAGATATGAGATTTGAAATCTGACAACCTAACCACAAGGCTCCGTCCCTCACTGGTGTGGTAGCTATATCCACATCGGGACTGTGGACTTCCTGTAATCAAATGAAAAACTTGAGCGCAGATATTTTCCTAAAGCCCGATAGACAATTCAAGGTAAATTATGTATCTTTTTCTTGCATAGCACATTGTAGATGGTATTTAACATGTCACTATAAGAAATCCCAAAGTGCATCCAAAATGAATATTTTTGCAGCTTTGATTTAATAATGTGCACCTCCTTCTATTATGCTGAAAGAAATGATACCACTAGTGTGCACACCTTCCATGTTGATTAACCACTTAGAAGACAGAGCTCTAGAATTCTTGAAGATATCTTTACTTCTTTCATCCTATTCTTTACCAAAATTTCTTTTTTTTACCAAAATTTCATAATATTACATTTTTTTGTAGAGATGGTGAGGCCAAATCGTGTGGCTTATGATAAGAAAGCTTGTGTCCACCTATACAAACTGGAAGAAAGCACTTTTCATGAAGGCTGGAGTTTTAGCATGTTATTTTTATTTCTATCTCTTGATTAGGAGGCAACAACTTCCCAACTGTTTGGGAGAAGGCTTTGTATCTAGTTTCCAGCTAAAGTAAAATTTTGCTGTATTCTCAGATGAAGTGCTGTTTCTCTTGTGGGTTGAAAGTTTATTAGTCAACATAAAGGCTATCTGGGTCTGATGCTACCTCGGTTTTGAAGTAGGCTTAAATTCATCAACATTAAATCTGCTTGGATCATTACACAGCACAGGATTTTAAAGGAAAATGGAAGACAAAAAATCAAATATTTTTAAAGAAGAGTCAATAGAAATCAAGGAATTCTAATACATTTTCCTTTTTTTAATAAATACATACAGCTATTTACCATTTCCCTCAATTATTTTGATTAACATGATAATAGA
Source organism: Hystrix cristata (assembly GCA_004026905.1). Taxonomy (NCBI): domain Eukaryota; kingdom Metazoa; phylum Chordata; class Mammalia; order Rodentia; family Hystricidae; genus Hystrix; species Hystrix cristata. Next base: position 76,436 of record PVJO010004337.1, read on the forward strand.
ATCTTTCAGAGGCTCATTATACCAATTTTCACAGCCTGATGTAAAAGACTCATTTCACATAAATAATCATGACTAGCATTAATAGATGAATGTTGATGCCATAACACAACAATATAAGGCATATTTACACCCTCTTAATGTACAGAAACACCATACACATACACAAAATAATCACAGATCCAGAACTAAGTTCAATCTCTTAGGCAGTTTACATATACAGGCTTTGCCTGAAACTTTTTTCTTTCTTTTTTTTTTTTCTTTTGTATTTTTTTCTTTCCAGGCAAAAAACAGATCTTCCCTATTTCTTGTGGCTTATTTGTAACATTGTGCTCATGCAAAAATAATACTTGTTTTATTGCATTAACATTTAAACAGCTTTAGATTTGAGTCCTAAAACCATCATCTACAATTTTACTTGATGTTGTTTCATCCAAATTGTCATTTTAGTTAGTGTGATATGATGACTTGATTCAGGTGAGTTACAGAATGACAAACATGGCAAGTTGAACACAATTCAAAAATCAGGATTCTAAGATTCTTGATCATGCACGTTTCACTTTCATTCTTGCAAAACAGTTTGAATCAGATAGATACACCATTTTGACTCAACACTTATTGGTTCCACTTTTTAAATCAAGTTTCTAGAAACAACAACAAAAGATAATGAAAAAAAATACTGTCCCACGTCTACAGTTCACAAGAAGGAAGAGCAGCAAGAATCACACTGACCATCAGTCAGGTGGTAACACTGTAGTAAACAATGAATGTCACTGAAATACCACAGGAATGTGATCATTACTATAACCCATACTTCTGCAACAGTTCAGATTGCCATTGGCGTTTGCGCTCTGGAAAATAATCTGGAATGTGGATTTTTTTAAAATCCTGGATACACTTTTTCATTTCTTCTTCTACACTTAGCTTCTCACAGACTTTCTTTTTGGAAAGATTTGTTTCCCGGGACTTGCTGATGAGTGTCTGAAAGAGTTCACTGTTTCTGCGCTTATCTGGTGGGGGCATCCACTGCACTGGCGCTTTCTTGGAGGGGCGATCCAACGTTAAGGTGTTAGGCTGGTGAGCTGTAGCCTGCGGGGCAGTGGGCGGGTTGTCCTGGGGAGTGCTTGCTTCTGAGTGGCTGTCACAGCTGGAAGTGGAGAGCTCATTACAGGAAGTCCCGCTTTCACTTCCTTTGTCTGTGACTTTGTCGTGTTTCTTATCTTCATGTTCTTGTTTAGGTGACACTATTTTCTGAGGTGGTCCTACAAAAGAGAAAAAAGGGGAAAAAGATGTTGAAGGTCAAATTAAACTTTGTAAGTTCCATTTTAAACAAAGAACATTTATTATAAGAGGTTTTAATACAAGTTTTAAAACCAGGTTTTAACACTGGTTTTATTGACATAGCCCATGTTTGAGGGATTAGACACATCTTTCTAGGGTCTTCAGTACACTGAAAGATGCATCATGCTGATTAATTATTTACAAAAATATTGGACAGGTTTGCTTAATGAGAATTTCTGCTATAACAGGTCATCAATTGCCTTATGCTGAAAAGAAGACTTCTATTATTGTAGTTACTAGTTCCCAAAACCTGAAAAAGATACTAAATGTAAATATTTTGCTAGTCATATATGTTGGATTAGATGCTCTGCTCATTTCTCTTACACCTACTGTACTAGGTTTTTCCTCTGTGTATATATTTTGTCATTGTAAAGACAGAAAAGTACTTTTGCTCTATTTTACACAGTAGTGGTATTTTCTGGGCCCAGAGGTACAATAGCATCATTTATGTTTCCAAGTGGGAGGTTGATTTAAGTCTTATCCTCAGTCTCTTAATCTTGTTTCCTACCTATTTCCTCAGAGAAAATTATGAAAGTGTTCTAAGATATATATGGGCCTAAATATTGTGGTGAGGGTATAGTTGAAATACAGTATTCTCCTGAAATATGAGGCTCACAGTTTGAGGTATATTACCTAGGAGGACAATTTTCACAAAGTGTTAGTTTGTCAAGATTATTCAAATTCATCAACGCTTTATTTCTAAGAGAGAGCATATTTTATTTCCCTTGTCCTCACTGTGGGATTAGGCCCTCCAGTTAACATTTATTGAACACTGTTGCAAGCCCAGAACTATAATAAAAGCCTGATTACAGGGAGTGCAAACATTCAGAGATCTTAAGGACCCAAATCTTATTTTCTTTTAGTCATCTTCCTGTATAAATCACTGAGGGAAGGACAGCATCAGTATTTTTTAAAACAACTGCCCAAAGGGTTCTACAGTATTTTGTAGTCAGTGGTGACAACAACTGGCCTAATTCAGAGTGTCTGCACCTTGGCAGAATATTGGAATCACTTGGAAGGTTTTGGGTTATCCTAGAGTGCTTGATTTAATTAAGTGCCATCTGGACAGTGCCCATTTAAGGGATACAGCTGATTTCAATGTACAGGCAAAGTTACAAGTCTTTGTTCATATACGTATATGAAGTGAATTAGTAACCAATATACACCCATGTATTACCATCGGTGATGATACCAACCAACAGAAATATTTTCATAAAGTCACCTACTATGTACATCACATTGCTGGTTACTATCACAATATTTTCTATTTAAAAACAAGAGTCCGGGTACAGTGGCATACACCTGCTGTTCCAGCTCTGGGAGGCCGAAGCAGTCGGACAGCTTGAGTTCACAGTCACAAAACCAGCTTGGGCAACACAGTCAGAACCCACCTCAGTGCAGTCAGATGCCATCTAATTTACTTATAATACATACATTTTTAAAAAAGGAGAAATAAGGGTTGATACCCAATGTTTAGTTGAGTAGAATTAAAGATTTGAAAATTTTGAAAACTCCTTGCAGTCACATTCTATATCCTGAAGGCAGTGTTTGTTACAGGACTGTGTGCATTTGTGAAAATTAATGGAATTACGTATTTAAACTGGGAAGCATTTTCTGCATATAAACTATAGTTTGATGAATCGGACCCACACAACATTTTTAAAAATTTCAGTGTACGTATCAGAGGGAAGGTTGGAACTAATTTTCAAACTTTGTCTATAATCTGGTAAAACTAGAACAAATTGTAATGATTAGAGCTGCTTAGGAAGAATGTGTACTAATACATTTCAAAAGTATTTATACTTACAAACATTTTTTTAAAAGTTGTTGTTGGTTTTGTTTGTTTTGCCTCTTTTATTTTGAAGTCATTTCTTCTATCCAGAAGAATAGGAATAGAAATCTGCAGGCTAACACTTAGTGTTGGTCTTGCCCAGACCCTATTTTTCTAACTCCCTCCTTTTTCTCTTCCCTCTTTCTCTCTTCTGTCACCCCTCTTTCCAGATTTCATTATACTGAGGTTCATTCCTTCAGGCGTCGAGGTAATTAGCCCTAAGGTATTATCCACACACTTGGAAACTGTCCATATTAAACACTCTCAAATTATACAGTTGTGTGTGCCTTCTTTCTTTCTGTGTCTCTGACTGATCGACCCACAGTGGTCATCATCCCTCCTTTCCATTGACTACAAGACTGTTACTGGAAGACTCTTTTTTATTTGCACCATATTTTCATAGAAGTGATTCTGAAAAGCAACAACAAAAAACTCAACAGGGTTGGAATCCTATTGACCGGGATTCAAATTCTGGCTAACAAACACTAGTTCTGTGACACCCTCCTCCCCATGCAAATGTACGGTCTTCTAGAACTTAATTTGTTCATACATAAATAGAGTTAGTACTATCTTCCTCATAGTGTTATTCTGAGACTAGATAATGTACCATATAAAAGAATTTAGTATAACTTCTGAACAAGGAGAGTACATCAATATATATCAGTGGAATTTTTTAAGTGTATATGTTTTTAAAATGTGCATGCCCATCCTTAAAGATTTTATTTCAGTGTGCTAAAAAGCTTCTCTGTGTGTGTGTGTGTGTTTGTTTGTTTGTTTGTTTTTTTGAGGGGAGCTTCTGGGGATTGAACTCAGGGCCTTGTGCTTGCTACTGTATGCTTGAGCTAAATCCCCAACCCTTATGTGTGTGTTCTATACAGACGTAGGGTGTTGGAGGAAATGTAGTATTTATTTAATCATATTTATGGGTAAATGTGAATCCAAGCAAACATGAAATTCACCACCATAACACAACATGGAAAACAAATAAATCTTCCTTTACTCTTTCTATTCATCTTCTGAATTAAGTTAACCAAAAATCTCCATCAAAGAAATGTACGATTTTTATGCCCAACGATAACTAAAAGGTTAGAGTAAAGTACAAGTATCTGAGCAAACCAATTTACCTTAAGGATAAATAAGTGATGAGAAAAATCACTTCCTGTTAATAGTCAGGGGGAGAGAATACTAGATAGAGATACCCAGACAGAGGAGTGACATCAAGATGGATGACAGTACAGAAAGAGGACAGTAGATGCCACCAAAACGAATGCTTCATTCTGTTTCTGTTCACTGGGAAAATAACTCTTAATGAGATTTACCAGGGGAAATATAGAGTTGTACAAAGTCAGTGTTCAGGTATGTAAGTTACTATTATGCCCAGTTGTCTTACAATTTATTGATGAAACCAAGCCTCTACCACACACACACACACACACACACACACACACACACACACACACATAAATATAGATACTTGAAAATAAATCAGAATACAATGTATGTTTGATAAAAATTAATTACTATTTTACTGTGAGAAGATCAAGGAATGAAACTGATATGACTATTATAAATTCTATGTCTCTTCAACCAATAAGAGAATTGAATATATACCTGAATGACTTCACCCAAAGCAATTTTCCCTGACAGTTAGAACATGAATAAGATTTACTCCAATAAGGTATAAAAAGGAAAATGTAAATGTGCTTTGTTGGTCGCTTCAGCTAGTCTATCTTCCATCACATAAATAAATAACTAGTTTGCTAGTTATCAAGCCATAAGCAACGAACCAGTGAAGAGGCAAATCTCTTACCAGAGATTTATCTTTAAAAATAATCATTTAAAAGTGTTGAATTCAATGCATAATTACACCTGGAAATTTTTAAGTTTGTGGGTAACTTCTCAAGTTTTCATCTGCTAATTTGCTATAAAATAGGCCATAACGTCCATACCGCATTCATAGAGCATTTTTCAGTGGAAAGTATGACTTCAGCTTCCCAGGAGACCTGTGAACCAGCTCCTGAGATCAGCCCGCTTCACAATAATTTTTTAAAGAGTAGTCCATAGACACACATGTACACACATACACACTTGACACTTGTTTGTTATGCTAATATTTTTCACCACTGTACAAATACCCTTGGAAGACCTGGGTTTCATCCTGGCCCAGCTACTACAACTAAGTAAGTATTTTGTGTTGGTCATACAACTTTATAATGTTAGGACCTTGCTTAACAGTTTGAGGTTGGTCCCTAATTGTTTTATGTTATAAAATCCTGTAATTATAAATGGTATAATGAATCTAAGAAAATATTAAATATCAAAAGGTTACCATGATAGAAATTAGCTCTTAGGACCAGGGAAAAATTTTAATTTCCACTATAGTACTTCACAGAATTTCAGGGTTCAAAAATAACTTTGCACGAGCTCACTGCAGTGAAGTCCAAGAAGGTATTATCAACTTATTTCTGCTTAAGTATTTCTCTTCTTATTGTTAAAACACTTCTTATTGTAAAACACATTAGTGAGAATTACGCCTAAGGCTTCACAGTACAGTCTGTCTGGGTTCACCCTACAGTACGTCTTAGGTTTGTTTGCTTCAGTAAGTTTCTTGCATTCTTTGGGACTCAAGTTTCCTTATGGTTTCAATTTGGCTTTCTGGCAAGGACTAAATAAGTTAACACTTGTGAAGTACTTGGAAGGAATCTACCAACTGTAAATTCTCAAAAATATTGATTACTAATATTTAATATAAGTATCTGTGTGCTACTGACCATAGCATGGGGAATTTATGTTCATTTGAATATTGACAAATACTTCTATTTCAATCCTGGCTCAGCACATATTAATTATGTGTGAAGTACAGGTGAGTCTTAGTGTCTTTAGTTTTCAATGTTTTATATTATCTATTAAAATGAAGTTAGAAGAGTAAGGCATAATCATATGGCTATGGTAAAATTCAAAAATATGCTAAAACAATTTTTAAGCTATAAATTTCTATGTTAGGTAAACTATTCATACTTCATGGTCTAGAATCACCTACTATATAAAGATACAGGTTTGAGAAGCTATTATTCACTCTTCACGTCTCTAAAGGAATTTAAGAAAATAAAACACAAGACTGTGTTGTATCACAAATATCTTAACTAAAAACAATGGCAAAAGCATCATGTTAAATAAAATAAAATATATGGAAGATATCAATGGGCCGAAACTTGTAAAGGTCAGTGAAACAAGGCTTTTGATTAATTCCATTGGGTTTTATTATATTGAAATAGAAATAGAAACATGGATTTTCCCAGTCATTTTGGGTAGACAGTGTAGTACAGAAAGAAACCAAATGTCAACAGTTTCGTCTTTTAAAAAGCCACAACATTTCTGGGTAGTTCTAGACGAGGCCATGTTCAATAAGAGTACCTCTATATTTCTTCTTTGAATACAGAAGCATTTCCAAATGAAGTCTGTGTACAATTGCACACTTGTAAAAAATCTTTTATTTTAATCTCTTTACCTGTCTAGTGATGATAAGAAAGACTGAGTATGTAAAATTTGTCTGCAACAGGCATAATTCCCAGAAGGGAAATTACCCTTTAATAGTGCTAAACTCAATGGTGTGTGAATGGTTATGTGGCACTTGAACAGAATGAACCAATCCATCTTAAACATTAGTACCGCATGCTCTGAAGTATTAAGCAGTTGAATCAAAAGAGAAATAACTTCATTATGATTCCACTAACATTTAGGAAGCACGTATGGTGTCCAAGGCAGTGTTAGTTACAAGGACAGCACGCACGTGTGACCTCCCCAAAAAGCACAGTCTCTGATATCAAGTCGTTTAGGCTTGTCAAGTGGGCAAGTGCTAAAGTCTAAATTGGACATGCCGGAGGGAGCTAGGAGTGAAATGTGTGATTTTTCATTCATCAGGAAAATCCCTATACTAATTTGAAATTTAGAGATCATACAGGAGATGTGTCCATCTTAGAGCAAAAGACTGTTCAAATGAATAAAAATTAGTTTATCTGTGAAGGGGAAAATGAAAGAAAATTGTTATTAAAAAGGAAACATATTGTAGGACTTTTTTTCATCTCAACATGATCCTTAGTAGCCAAATCTTCTATTTGTCCCTGTACTTAACTTTTTATTGTATTTATTTATTTATAGCATGTCTCCTAGTCCCAAACTGTAAACTCCTTGAAGGTACAAGTTGTGTCTTTTTATCTTACTGTGTGCCTTGATCACAGTGAATGCTTAACCATATTAATAACATGATCTTCTCTCCTCCGAATTTCTACAGTATCTAAACTGACAATGGCATTTATTTGTTACTTCACATTCACCAGCTTTTAGATTGCTAAATATTCTCCAAGATCATCAAATCATTGCTTGTTCGTCGGATATTTTTTTCTAGGACCAAATACTTTAGGTAAACAGCTCTGAGGAGAAAAGATTTATTTTGGCTCATGGAGTCAGAGACTTCTTTCAGTTGGCGCCATTGCTGTGGGGTCGATGATAAAAGCGCATCATTACGGCAGGGAGCACAGGGCGGAACAAAGCTGCTCACCTTCTCGCAGTCAGAAAGCAAAAGAGAGAGATAGGAAGATACTGGCATTCTAATAGCCCCTTCAAGGGCACGCCCCCAGTGACCTAACTTCCTGCCACTAGGACTCAACTCTTAATGGTCCCACCACCTTCCAATAGTGCCGCAGGATTGAGACCAAATCTTTCACATACGGGCCTTTGGGAGACAAACCACTACAAGTAGTAAAATCCAAACCACTACAAGTAGTAAAAATGTTGCCACTATTGCTACATAAATGGGTCCAAAAATCACATGTTCAGTGTCCTATCTCCTCCAAAAGGTTATGATTTCCATGAGCGCAGAGACTATATCTTATGTTTCTTTATTTCACTTTGGCAGTTTAAGAGGCTGAATTGTTTTATTACTGAATAAACCATACCATAAATGAATAAGCAAATGTAACATAACATCTGGAAAAATATGAGAGGAAATTAAATATTTATTTAATCGAGCATGTATTAAAGGAGATTTCTAAAAAGTGATCTTACAGTTTCATTCTCAAATATTGAAAGCCTAGCTGAGGATTTGGCTTAGTGGTTGGAGTGCTTGCTTCACAAGCACAAAGCCCTGAGTTCGGTCCCCAGCACAACTAAACTTCTGTTTTTTTGTTTTGTTTTGTTTTGTTTTAAAGGGTACTGGGGATGAACTCAGGGCCTTGAGCTTACTAGGCAAGACCTCTACAACTCAGCTAGCAAAATTAATTTACTTTAATTTTGTTTGGTTTTGGAGCTGGGGATTGAACTAAGGGCCTTGTGTTTGCAAAGGCAAGTACTCTAACCACTGAGCTAAATCCCCAGCCCTCTCAGCACCACAAAATAAAACCACACAAAAATTTTAGCCAGGCGTGGTGCATGCCAGTAATCCCAGCATTGGGAGGCTGAGGCAGAAGGATTGCTGGGAGTTCAAGGCCAGCCTGGGCTACATAGTAAGTTCAAGGCCAGCCTGAACTATGTAGTGAGACCCTGTCTCAAAACCAAAAAACAAAACAAAACAAAACAAACAAACAAAAAATAAAAGCCTATCCATGTGTTGCTTTCAGGTTAAAACCTACTACTGTCATATTTAGATGTGATTTCTTGTGATTTTGTTTATGTTGTTGTTCTTCTCTTAATGACATATAGCAGTTTATTTGAAGCTTTCTCAGAGTATGAGCCTATTTTGTCTTAAAAATTAGTTATTTCCGTACTTGTTTTAACTTTCATCCTGTGTTCTGCTCAGACACATGCTACTGCTATTATTACTACTACTATGACTTCTACTACATGTCCCTCACGGGACAGAGATTCCTTCTTTTTCATATTTGCATTTTCTGAAGCACTGTCCCATGGCTAGGCCCATAAGAATTCAGTAACTATCTATTAAACTGAATTAAATTAAACTAGAAATATCTACATGACAATATCTAAGCACATAGAAGATGGTTTTAGTCTCAAAAACTCCCTTCTCTTCCTTCCTTCCTTTCTTTTTCTTTCTTTCTTTTGTTTGTTCACTCATTCCTTCTTCCGTTCTTTCAATCTTTCTGAGTTTGAGTGCAGACTGGGTAACATAACAAGACCAAGTGCCAAAAAAAAAAAAAAAATTCAAAAAGAAGCTCATTGGTAAAATACGCCTGAGTTGTTTGGGGGTTGGGGGAAGAATTTGAGAACCATATATGAGGAGGAAAAATGATTTTTACTGCTTTTCAAGTGAATTCTGTATCACCTGCATGTTTGTACCTGACGCTTGCACCTAAATACATCTAGCAGGAAAGTATTAGGTGTTCACTCTCAAAGGTCTTATCCCGTGTAAAATTATTACGGACACCTTGTAAGAATTCTACATTAAAAGGGATCTCCATGTTTCTCCCATGGGATCTAGAACTGCATGCCAAATTTATCTTTTTTGGACTTGAAAGAAAGAAAGAAAAAAAGAAAGAAAGAAAGAACCGTAAAGATGTCTAGAATCCTTTAGGATCCTGAAATTAAGATGGATAAACAACTTCTTGCTCATTCCACATTCCCACGTCACAATCCATCGTTCTTTATCACTGATTTTGTCAGTTTTTTTCCACAGGCCCAAGTAGTCACCTTCTACTGACATCCTTTTTCACAGGCACAAAGTATGAGAGAAAGATGATTTACCTGGATTTCAAATCTGTGAACAACAGCCTGTGCTTGCTTTTTCCCCGTCTGTAAAACCTGGATGATAACACCTACAAGGTGCTCGGCAAAGATTAAAGGGATGTTGTCTGTGTAGGGTGTCTGTGTCCGGTGGCTCTGGGAGGGGAACAGGGTGTCCTGCAAATACAAGCTGGGTGCACTTAGGACGTGCTGTGCATAACAAATTTATATGAACAAAAACCCACACTAATTGTAAATTACACAATTCTAAACACTTGCCGTAAGCCTGGACAAAAATCTTGGTGACAACAACGGAAGCAGAGTTTGTGAATAAAGGGAAAAGACTAATACTCTCAGAAGCGCGGGGCCAATCACAGGCAGAAAGTAGTTTCAGGGGACTGATATTTGTCAGATCTTTTCATATCTTGAGTGCCTCCCTGCCAATAAATGTTTTCAAGTGTTTCCAGTAACGTTCAGCAAGATGCGAAGTCTTGTAGCTTTAATACTATTTAATGTGAGTGCTGCCTCTTTTCACTTTGAGGTTTATAAAAGCATGTCTGCTCTGAAGGCAGCTCAGTGTAGAGTCTCTACAGTGAAAGGAAAATGGAAGCGGACATGTGCACAGTGCAGTTTAATTTCATTTTGTGGTGTACTAAAAACAAAAAAACAAACAAATGAAAAAACCAATAATATCCTGCCTTGGAAAACAGAAAAACTGTGTTTGCAGTAAAGCTCTGACACCTACTAGCTGGGTGCCGAAATAGGCCTTTAAAATTCATTTTCCTGTTCTGCTGAAGGATTGAAAATACGGCATCTCTTTGAGAGGGCAGCTTTGCATCAGGATGTGTGAGGAACAGCTTTGCAGGGGGGTTTCTAGTGGCCCCAGAAGAGAGAGCAAGTCCTAACCCCTTTAACTTATAAAGGTCACTTCATAAAACAAAAGTCTTCTCAGACATAACTAAGGATTTTGAGATGGTGGAATTATTCTGGATTATCTGGTTGACCCTAAGTTCACTTACAATTTTCCTTACAAGAGGACAGAAGAGAATACACACAGAGGAGGAAAGAGAAATGCAATTGTAATCACAGAGTGAGAAACAGGGATACTGCAGCTACAAACCAAGGCATCAAGGCAGGCACCAGAAGCTGGAAGAAGCAAGCACTATACTTTCCCCTAGAACATTTGGAGGTAGTGTTGCCCCTGCTAACACCCTGATTTTGTCCCAGTGAAACTGATTTCAGATTCATGTCGCTAATCGCATGAGAGAATAAATTTGTTTTTTGTTTTTTTTTTTTAAAGCCACTAGCTTTATAGTAGTTACATCAACCATCAGAAGCTAACACAAGTTCATTTAGTCCAATGTCTGGCTCTGGTAGATGCTGAGTTACATCATCCTATGAAAGTGAATATAATATAATCCTTAAGGACAGGAAATTTCTCTATCAAAATAAAATCTCTTGCATATGCTATCAGATTGTCATCTTGTTTCTGTGAAAACTCCTCTAGTGATGATGAGACCAGAATATTGTATTGCAAATCCCTATAATTTTGGTATCCCTAGTATTAAAAAATTTCAATATTTAATCATAGTTTGTCTCTTCAAATAATGCTGTCCATTGGTCCTATGTCTGTCTTTTGCAGTAATATGGAATAAATCTGTTCCCTTCTTTCAACAAGTAGCCCTTAATATTTTGGAAATTAGCTATATCTATTCTAAATTCTCCCCAGTTATATAGATGAACTGTTATTTGAATGGGGATTATAGTCTCCTCGCCTCATCTCTGTTCCCACAATATACTATTCTTTGTTCACAAACACAGTTACCTGCTCATTCCAACACAAACACACACACACACACACACACACACACACACACACACCCTGCAGCATACGCAAAAATCTTGTCATAATCATAGATGGTCTCCACACATATTTCTATCACCTTTTCATCCCTTGAAGTTCCAATCTGATGTTTTTATTCCCTTCTCCCACACTTCAAAAACTATACAACAAAAAACGATTCTTTTCCTTCTAAATCAGCGCTTCTTCTTGTGATTTTTACTTTTTCTTTCTTTCATAAATGCACTGTAATCTTAATCCTCCAGGTTTGCAATCTGGGACGCCTCTTCACTATTCCAACCCACACTCATTCTCACTGCCTCTCCATATGAATGGCTTCCTAATCCTATTGAGTATACTTTGATAATGACTTAATATGTGCCTTCCCACCATCTTCCTCATGATTATGGTCCTCATCGACATGTGCTAATACATGTATTGTAAGGATTCCTAAAGATCCTTTCACCTCTAATCTCTACCTCATATTCTATACAAAGATGTAGGTTCCAGCTCCACCTCTGCGCAATGGAACTCTTGAAATGGTACCTGTTCTCAGACAACATCAAAACCTTTCAAAAACATCAAAATCTTTTGGTTCTATAGATAGTACATTTGTGGCCTGGTCTCACCTTAAACTCCAAATTCATTTTGTATTACTGCCATTTTCTATTCCAGCCAAATTGGAGGAATTAATATCCCAAATACCACATGTATTTGTCTTCAATTCCTCACCAATGTGAATGACAGGTTGATTTCGATTTTTAGCTATACTGTTTACATGAACTAAACTCTTTATTGACTATGTCTATGTGTGTTTGATAATATTACGATGCCCCTATGTACTTGTTGTATCTAATATACCCAAATCTTGGGTGCAGTGGACTTATAAGTAAGACTGAGCCAATCATAAAACCTTACCAGGTCAGCTTCGCAATCCACATCAAGGACAGGGGATAGAGGACAAATAATCTGTATCTGGAATGCCTGAAACTGTTCATTAGGAGAAAGAAAGAGAAGGCCTTCACATCTCTGTCCAAACACCTTCCAGATGTGACTGCAGGGGGTGGAGCCGTTCAGCTCCAAGGACACGAGGAGAGAATGAGACCTGAGCGATCTGGCCAGGTTTGGGCGTCTGGATCAGTGATCCTTCTCAACGGCTCCACTTCTTTGTCAAGTATTGTTAAGCCAAAGAAAATATGAATTGCATGAGGAAATTTCCTTTTGTAAACTTAAGTATTTTATTAGATGCAAACAAGCTTGAAATATAACTGAAACATCTTTTCCTGAAGCAAGTTGAGCTACATGTTAGCTACTCTGTCATTGGAGAACTCTAAACACTTGACGCTTGATGCGTAAACTTAACGTTTTCATGCATATTTTAAGTTGCTGAGCAGAAACGTTGGGGAAATGCGGTGTGATTAAGAGAGAAAAAATGTGAATGTGTAATTTCTGAGTGAATTATTATGAGAATAATATACACAATTTAAATAATCCAAGGTGTGATTCTACTAACAGGGTTATATACTCTTATCATTTGTAGCCAGGGTACGTATTATTGATTTTATTATTATTACTATTATTATTGACCCAGACTGAAATCCTCATCCATTCCTGTGTCTTGGGGGAAAATCTGATTCAAGAAATGAAAATGCAAGGTAAATGCAAAGATAAATATACAGGCAGACATACACATGTTATAAACATCCTTATGCAAATGTGCTTAAATACAGAAATCACTGTGGTTTGAGTAAAATTGTCTTTTACTATCCCACAGCAACATGCTACTGTGTGTCACCTCTTTCTCGAAAGCCACTAGATAAAGGAGATAATAAGCTGAGAGATACAAATTTAGCAATGGAATCAGTACAATTTTTTAATTATAATTTTTTGTGGTCTCAGGAGTCAAGCCTAGGGCCTATGCATGGCAGCCAAGTGTTTTACCAGTAAGCCATATCTCCTATCTCCAGGCCATGACAATTTTACTCAGCTCAAATCTAATCAAGTGACTTAAAGTTGTAATGATATTTGCCATTTATTGAATACCTACTATTGACCAAATGCCACACTTCTTGCACTATATGCAGCATCTCATTTATATCTACCAACAACCTAATAAGATAGGTGTCCGTTATGCATATTTTCTGCATGTGGGAACTGAGTCTCAGTGCAGTTATAAAACTTGACAAGTCATATTTGGAAGGGGCAGAGACAGTATCCAGAAGTAGATCTGTCTGACTTCAGCGCTCATGCTGACTTAAACTCTGATATAAACCACCTCAAACATCTTCAAAGTGGCGTCAGAATCAATTGCCTTGAAATCCTGAACTACACCTATCATTGCTCATACATTTCACACTCTGACAAGATTAAACTGAGATGCATACCTGAAAATTTGGGGATGAAAATACTTAACTGTACCTGAGTATAAGTATTTATTTAAGTAAATGTAATATAGCATTAATTTATACTTTTAACAAAGAATAAATTTAAAAGAATATGGTTTTCCCTAACATGCTGAATTGCCATGAGTATAACATGGAATTTGATTTGAGACATTTTGTGGGCTAGTGCACCTGTATCTGTTAAGTGAAATAGATGTAGGCATCATGAACACCTTATTAGACCAACTCGAGTCAACACTTCATCTCATTAAATTTTTTTTAATTTTATTTTAATGGTACATTTTAGATGTACAAAGTGGTAACGTTCATCATAGGGGATTTGTACTTGTACATGATATATCTTGCTGCTTTATTAAATTTGATTGAAGATCCTCCTTTTTAAATATTAAAAATTCAAATTAGCTCAATAAGAAAGCAGTGCATTAAAAAGCATATAAAATATCTGAAGATATTGTAGAACTTTTTTTATGGGGAGGGGATACTAGGGATCGACCTCAGGGCCTTGCACTTGCTCGGCAAGTGCCCTACCACTGAACTAAATCCCCACCCCGCCCTTTAGAGCTTATTTTACACATAGCCTACGTCCTTCCTATGGAAAGTATGACATATAAAATTTGACATGTATTGAGTAAATTAGGAAAGCCAGAGTTTCATGTTTTCAGATACTCAGAGTTTGGAAATGAAGTTGGGCTTTGGTCCTAGGTCAGAGATTCTTTTTCGTGTTAGGTTTTCAGGCAACAATCATTTGGAGACTTCATTAGTGACCCCAGCTGAAGCTGTATGTAATCATTTTGCACACATTTTAAATTAAAGCTCTTCTAGAGTTTCATATTTGTCTGCTCTGTTAAATAAGGAAATAGATTCTAGGCTGGGGAGGACATAATAGTTTATTCTCTGATAATTAGTGATTAAAGCGCAAAGAATTCATGATTTCTAGAATCGATGAAAGATCCAGAGTACATGACAAATGAAACTGTAGAAATGAAAAACTTCATATGTGCGTTGACCTATTTTTTTTCCAGAACTCCTCTTAATTCTGTGGCTCACCATAGCACACCTTTCACCAGCATCAAGAAGAACCAGAATGGAAGAAAAGACCTTATGCTGTCTTGTTCACATTAAAGTCTTTGTGCTCACAGGCCTGAGCACTTTGACAGATAAAACTCTCCCTTTTTACTCATCACTATTGTCTTTTTCCTTTTAGACTTTTCCTTTTATGGGGTGCAGAAATTACTTTCTTCAGAGTTGAATGTACAATGTTTCTGCATAAGGACAAACTGCATCTTAATGACTCATGTTAAATAAAGGCATACAGTTGTTCTCTAAAAAAAAGAATATAAATATGAGACTGTACATTGTGGTTTCTAACTCGGTTTATTATGGCTATCACTGGGAGTGAGATACTTCAACTCAGCAATCTAGATATATCAAACATTAATTTTCCTACATCAAAAAATGTTTAAATTACAATAGCCTCTGAAACACATGTTTTTGTGAATTCAGACCAACAATTAGATGGGCCCAGAATACAACACAGATGTGGTTAAAGGAATATTATGTATTCATAATGTGAATTCTATTGTAAACTTTTAGAGTGAAATCATGAAAATAGATACACTACCAAAGTAAGATAACAGAACAGACAGAATAAGGCAGTTAGGACTTGTGGTTTGTCAGGTACTACACTTTCCAAAATGTTACTTTTACACAAGAAGGCAGCTTTAGGATTTAGCTTTTCAGTGATGTGCATCTCTTGATCAAGAAAGGTTTTGAGACAAGGCCAAAAAGTTGGGTTCAGAGCTTTCAGAGCTTAATTAAACAATGAGTAGAGTCTGTCCATCTTGCGCTGCCTTGCACTTTTCGTGTCACTTCACAGTGCGCTGCTGTCTAAACCGAGGATTTCACTGGAACAGCAATGTCGATCTTTTCTGACATTAAAGGCTTATAAATTAAAAGTTGAAAATTGTTGAAATCCTGCTAACAAAACCATCACAATATAAAAATTGACCGGTAAAACCTTCTATGGGTTCAACCAAAGTAGTTATGCCAAGGAAGATTTTGCAGCAGTGACACATTTGGAAAACTGTATTTAATTATCAGAAACTTAAGTGGTTATTCACTAAAAGCTTGAACATTAATATTTTAAATATATAAAGTATTAGTAATAAGAGTATGTTCTCAGTATGATGAATATTGAAGAACTTCCCGTGAAACGGTGAGAATACAGGATTCATAGAATTGAATATCCTGCTTTGACATCATGTTGTTCATTAAAAGTCATGACAGATATTGAATAATTTCCCATGAAATACTGAGAACACAGAATTCACTGAATTGCACCTTCTACTTTGACTTCACATGTTTCAGTAAAGTAAGCAGAGATGAGCACTTCATTTTACAAAAACTACGTAATGAAATCAAGTGCTCTTAGATTGAAAAATTGAAATACATGCATTTCTTTTAGAATGAAAATTTCCATAACAACCAACTAAGTTTTATAGTTACAAAGATTGCCTATAAAGATTACTAATGAACTTGGAGTTATGGTTTACAATATAATTGATTTTAGTACAATTTGGCCGAATGTCGGCATTACAGAAGTGTTAAAAAAAACACTGAATATAGCATCATTCTTTTGATTTTATAAAGATTGAAGCACCTATTTTGTTATGGTATGATACTGTCTAGAAGTTACAGAAAAAAACACTGAGGGGACTGAAGCAAGGGGTGGGTCATTTCTTCTTTATTCTTTTACAAAATCCTTTAAAATGTTTTAAGAGGAGGGAAAACCAAGGAAGAAGGTGAGGAAGAAGTAGAAGGAGAAGGAGAAGGTGAGGAGAAGGAGAAGGAGTGGGGAGAGAGAGAGAGAGAGAGAGAGAGAGAGGGAAGGAGGGAGAGAAGGAAAGAGAGAAAACAGATGAGTATAATCCTCAGCTTATTGTTTATCCCCCGGGTCAGTGTGCAGCTCTGGTCATTCCATCCTTATCTTGAGGCCTGGCCTTCAATGGATGCACCTTTGGTCATAGTTGTAGCGTATTCTCTTCTTGCATATTAACTCGGTCGAGGGCCCAGCCCTGTCTGACTGCCTATAATATTTCTACCTAATTTAGCTGTCTATAAGAGTACTTGCAGCTGGTCTTTTTGCCAATTTTTTGTACAAGGATCCCACATTTTCATTTGGCACTGGGCCATGTAAATTATACGAACAAAAGACTTTAACTAATTTATTTTAAAATGGAGATTAATGAGACTATTACATACTGAATTCTTCAGGGTACACACAAAGTAAAAGAAATTATAGCCTTAAAGAAAGAACACTGGAGTTTTAAATATATCTAAATGCAAGTGAAAAAAGAATAAAATAAATGAAGTAAGCATTCAACTAGACTTTCATGTCAGTGAACTGAAGTACAGCAAAATAATACAAAGTGCATGGAGGTCAGTGTGGAAGAACAGCAAAAATAACAAAAAAGGAAAATTATGCAGAAAATAAAGGAAACAAAAAGCTTAGACTTGAAAAATAGGCAACTCAGCAATATGTCTGATAACTAAGGTAAAATATTATAACTGAGAAAATGAGAAAAACTGAATTATAGAAAGTATTTCAAATGATGGAAATATAATAATAATTTAACATAAATAAATTTAAAGTTAATAACTTGAAGTTTATAATTAATCAAATTTGTCTGAATAAGAAATGTAACACCCGAAGAAATTCATGTAATTAAAAGAAAGGAGAAATAATTTCAATATCTAGTCCTAAAAGGAAGCATATACAAATGGCTTTATAGGAAAAAGTCTTTGGTGAAAAGATGAGATCTATGTACATAAACCCACCCAAAACCAGAAAATAAGTTTCTTGAACAGTTCTGCAAACACGAATAACCATGACATTATCAAGGTCAAATATACACTAAAAAGAATACTGTGGATCTATCTGCTTTCTGAACATATATGTAAAAGTTTTAAAAAATATACAAATTGAATCTAAGAATTTATCATAAAAATAATGTGTCACATATGACAAAAACTCATTTCAAAAGATATTTCATCAGCATCAAATATATACTGGAACCTGATAAGACAAAGTGAGAAAAATAATATGATACAACATTACGTATAAAAATATTGGATAGAATCCAATTTCCACATTTGAAATAAATTTCAAAAATAACAAACTAGACATTGGGTGAAAAAAAATTCTTAACTTCATATCAAAGTATCAGAAGTATTTTACAGTCAGAAATAATCCTAAAACACCTGCTATTATAATCACTTTTTAATGTTATACTGAAGGATATAGTGAATAAAATAAAAAGTAAAGAAAATTAAATATGAATATTGAAAAAGAAACAAAGAAAAGCATCATTTTTCCAAGAATTATGGTGATTTATCTGAAAAATTGAAAAGCTCATAGAAGAGTTTTATAAGGAAGGTAGACACACGGTTAACATACATGAATCAACCACTTCCTTTCACATGAGCAACATTAAATTTTTTTAAATATAGAAAATTAATCATAAACAGGGTATTAAAACAAATTTCAATTTATCTTTTAGTGAACTGAACAACAGGTATACCAAGAAAATTTTGAAATTTTAGGATTACTGGATTTTATTCACGAACCTGGAGAGATAGAATAAATGGGAAGAAATCTCATGCTGCCTGCTAAAATAATACCGTAAAGATATAATTATCTCCCAGGTACATTCATAAATATGACACAAATCTAATATATATTGTTTTACAACAAAATGTTTTAAGTGACCTGATGAAGTGATCCTAAATAATTTTGGGGAAAAGTACATAAAAATAAGCAAAAATATTTTGAAACAGAACTAGATTTAAGATTATCTGTTGAAACTTTGACATGATTGTAACAATGTAGAAAATTATGTAGATGGAATGCAGTGGCAAGTGGGAAAATCAAACCATGTCCCTGTAGAAATTGCAGTGTAGTGGGAAAATAATGCACTATCGAGCTGTGTTAAGGCAACTCACCATTCACTCATAGATGTGATGTAGAAATATATACATCACACCTAGAGAAAAATATAACCTGCTTGAATTAAACAGCCAAATACAAACAATCAAGCATTAGCATACTGAAGGAAAATATAAAGTTATTTAAAAATGATTTTATGTTGTTTAATTATAGTCACAGAATGCAGAACTATAAAGGTAAAACATGACATTTATTTTAGAAAATAGATTTCTGTAGAAAAGGAACAGCCTAAGCAAGCAAATCAACAAATATATTCTGACCCACAGAATATATTCTGAGGTCCACAAAGCAGTCCGGGGGAGATGAAAACACCACATTCATTAGTGATAAAAGCACAGGAAGACCCCTGATTCGCTGTGGGGAGAGGCGATTCTGCCGTCGCTGAAGCCTACAGCTGAACATCCTGCGCTGGGGATGAGGACAGAGCACAGAGGCAGTTCGCCTAGCGTGTGTGAAGCTTCGGGACAGACTTCCCCCAAATTATAGTAATAATAAGACATAAAATTAAAAATCACTTGCAGTTATGGATCTTTTTTTCACAGGGGAGTGACCCTTCTAAAGCTCATGGCATAGACTAGCAAAGCAAAATACATGTTTTTTTTGAATGAGAAGATTCAGAATAGAAGATGGCAAAAGGCTGGAAAGAACACATGCCAATCTGATAATGATGGTGTCTGTTGAGAACAGAGCTCGCCAGGGGGCATAAAGAGATTTCCTGTTTATTGTTAGTTACAATAAGTGTCTGTATTACGTGGTTATTAAAAATACAGATGGAGAGACACAACAAGGAGTCTGCTTCAAGTCTCAGTTCTGCTGGAAACAGAGTTGATCCTCAAAGAGGAACTTCAAAAATTTACATCACAATTTGTGGACAAAAAATTACAAGGGAACCTGTTATCTCTTTTAGCTCTGAAATTTGGAAACATCCCGTAAGGAAAGTATACACAATTAGGATCCAGAGTGTCCCTACAGGTGTGGCTTGGAATCTGTCCTGTCTTCCCAACAAGCAGCCTCCAGACACAAGCCCATGGCGTGTGCCTTGAAAGTCCACCACTGCAGTCAGCCAAGATGAAACGGCTGCACATCGCAGGCCCACTTGATGGCTGCCTCTGTCCAGGGCCCGACCCGGGTGGCTGAGCGTGAGGCACTGTCTACCCGCTGTCCTAAGCACCCTAGCCAGGTGGTTCTTGGTTAGACCTCTTGATTATTCTCCTTATTTATTCTGAGAGTCACCGGCTTCCCCCAAATCATCTTACTTAAAATCCTGTGAGCCTCTGCTTATCCCTAGTTAGACAGGAAACCAAAGGAATTTTGTCTGAAATATTTGCCGAGAGCCCAGACTTTGAAGACAGGCCCAGGTTCGGGCTTAGGCTCAAACACTTTGTGACTGGCAGAAATTACAAAGAAGTTATCAAAATAATCTCCCTATAATCAGAGTATTTTTATCTGTGAGAGGCTGTACGGATGGCATGAAATATGCTATGAAGATAAATTATTTTTCACATAGTTATTATTTTTAAAGTTAAATTCTAAAAATAACAGAGTCATTCAAAATGAACTTTCATTATTTATCAGGTTCTTTTCAGAGCTATACTTTACGAGTTTGAAAAGCAGTATAATTTTGCCTAAGTATCAAGTGAGAAACCTGATAACAGTAAATGTAAGAAGTCTTAGTTCTGGAACTTGTGTTGTGTCCTTGTAGCAGTGTGACGTTACACAAGTTATCTGAACTCTCCATATATTGGATTCCTAATATGTAGAGAGTAAAATGTGTTTCCAAAGCCATTGTACACTGTGCTAAGTACTTGTCATAGTCACTTTTTTCTCATTGTTGAGATAAAATGCCCAACATCCAAATTAAAAGAGAAAAGGTTTATTGTAGCTCACAGTTCATAGAGGTTTCAGTTCAAAGCTGGATCCAAGGGGGGCGGCATGGCAGAGGGGAATTGCAGAGGAGAAACATTTCAGGCAGGCAGAAGGCAGCAAAGCAGTGAAGTAGCAAAGAAGAAGCTGTAAGCTACCAACAGCAGCAGCGCTCTTTCTGTCCCTTACATTCTATCCAGGGAACATGCCCACAGGGTGGGCAACACTCACACCCGGGTGGGCCTTCCCCATCAGCCACACCCAGAACTATGCCAAGCCAATCAGTGGACTAATTTAGTAATCACACACCCTTAATCTCAGCGTCACACACTTAATTTCAGTATCACATACTCTAGATCCCACCACCTCTGAAAAGCCCCACCTTGTATTTGATGCTTACTGAATAAACACATTGATGAATGAACGACTGAAAATTCCTCACACATCTATTACCTTGCTCCTGTATCTTTGGAATACAAATTTGGGTTTTCATCCAATGTGTGTGTCAACATGTAAAGTTACTATGTGTAAATAAACATATCTTTCTTTAATTCCATAGAGGGAGAAAAAACCCTACCAACATATGACACCTTTGTCAACTGCTGTACAAACACTGAAAATAATGTAACAAAAACTCCCTTTGTAACAGAAAGGCACATTGTTTTCTCTCCAGGAAGCCTAGACTAATGCTGAAAGATGGAATTGCTATGCCTGAGGAGTTTCATTAGGTGTTACGAGCACGGGGGACGGCTTGCTGCTGAGTTGCTTAGCAGTACAAACACAGACAGAGTAAGTAGGGATGAGAATCAGAGGCACAAAAAACCTGGCTGGATGATCACCTGTGACCTATTTGGTAACATCAGGACTTCTCGTGGAGCTCAGGAGACAAACATTGAAGAAATCCCAGGAGATTATGATGGACTAAGCTGTCTTGTGTTCATCACAGAATTTTCCTTTTTGTTTATGAGAGGTGAATACTGCCTTTAAGAAGAGGTTCTTCTTCGCTTTCTTAGAAAATAAATTTTATCCATCTCCTAGCAATTATCTCTCTACTTTTCTTTGCAGAAACATTATTTCTGATCATTATCATAATTGTAATGTAATAATTGTGTCCAGTGTTTAACCAAAGGCACCATTAGTAATTATTTTTACAACACTTTTACTGAGTCAGTACCAATTGGTGTCATCGCTCGTGTTCACCCATGTATCCTGCACCATGAGGGACCAGCTAACAGTGGAAGTAATTATCTGCCAGCACAGCCACAAGGACCTTCAGAGAATTTCAGCACCACCAGAATGCATCTTAATGAGTGGCCTTTAATCTTCACCTCTAAGTCTTAGTGCTACTTCCACAAAAAGAAGGCTTCTCTAATTAGGATCATCATATCAGGCCATGAGACGGAATACAAATTATACCAAAAATTGCAAAATAGAATCAAGATAGAAGTTTGGAATGCTCCAAAAGTACAATGTATGCACATTTTCATCTTAAAGGAAAATGATCTTGTGGAGGAGTGGAATAATTGGGCTGCAGTATTAAAGTCCTGTGCCCCTGAACTTTTCAGTGATCTATTGCCCTGCCATTCAATTCATTTGTCCTTGGAAAGCTCAATGGTCATCTCCCTTTATCTAGAAATACTTAAACACTGAGTAACGCAAAGCCTGCATCCACAGATCACGAGTTAGAAACAAGACTAGAAAAGATACTTTTTTTTCCCTACAGTGCTTATCAGCTGTGATTTGATATCTGGTGTCAAGACAGAAAATTACACACCAGTTTAAATTCTACAATTAATCTAGGATTTAAATCTCTAGGGCAATATTAAATCTCTAGAGCAATTATTAAGAAGCATTTAATTTCCTTGCACGTGCTTTTTATTTGAGTGTTTGTTATTTTAGAAATGCCATGGACTTCCTGTTTATCCTAATAGAAAAATTAAAACAAAAAGAATAAAAATGTGTTTGCTCTAGAATCTTGGATTTTTACCTCTGCACCAGCAATAATATTTAATGATCTGTTAAAATGGGGTTTTCTGAAAGGTTTTTATTATGCATACACAGCAGGGTTTGCTTTAGAATGGTTTCTCTTGCAATGAGGAATAGAGAAAAGAGATGTGATGGGCTGGTGCACTTAATAAAAGAATACAAGACTCAGAATTTCTGTTCAAAGGCAAGACACCCACTAGGGAATATCAAGTTTAGATATGATTTCCATCTCTTTGAGCTAATTAAACATTTTATTTAATAGGCTTTAGAAAAATACTTTCTCTCTTTAGATGCATATATAATTTGTTCTTTCTCTGTTGCCTTCTCTATAGATATAGATGAAGATAGATATACTATGCTACAGATATATGCATACAGATATTGATAGACATTGGGATAAAAGTAGATACAGATGTAGACACACCAGCATTCATTGAGCTATTTCTATTTGCTAGATGTTATGCTGGGTTCCTTATTTTGCCTACGATTACCCTGTTCATTGTGTTAAAAGTGAATGTTGGGTGGCTATGTAAGAACTATATTATGAAGATTGATGGAAATTAGGGAGTGTTTTTAAAAGCAAAATTAAGATAATCAAGAAAAAAAGTAATGAAATAACAAAGAAAGAAATGTTATCAAATGATACCCAATGTTATCAAATGTATGAAATTATAAAGCAGTTTGTTAAAAAAAAGTGATCATTTTATAGTTACTTCATTATTTTCGTGTGCCTCAAGAAACACCTATCCAATGTACATTTTAGTGATCATGGAAAAAAAGAAATTTACTAAAAAACCCCACAACATTGCCATTAAATAAGCTAAATGAATGTTGAAAGAAAAACCTCCCTGAGTGGGAAAAAAAGGAATAAAATCAGTTTCCTATAGGAGAACAGAGATAGGGTAGAGCAGCAACTCTGAGAGGGAGGCAGGAAAAGGAAGGACCACTCGTTTCCTCATTTAAGATTTGCCTGGATGCTGAGGTCTGAAAAGAGGCACTCGGCACTTAGATTTCTATGAGTGTCTCTGGTTCAGGTTAAAAGAGGGAAAGATGAGGAAAAGCTTGCTCTCCGAAGACTTGACGTCATTATCGATGGAAGTTATGGCAAGAGACACTGGTGCAAATTGGGACCATGGCAGGGACAAAGTTCTTAAGAGGCGGCCCTGTGTTTATCATGCTTTTCCCCAGTATTTGTACCCAACACTGTATTTGGCAACAAGTATTCTCTTTCATTAGCTCTACTTAATGCTTAAAATATTCTTACAATATCTTAAGAATGAAGGAAATATTAAGTTCATTTTATTTATCTTTATAAAATTTTATTGTATACTATTTCACACATACCAAATCTATCCTAAGCACAATACAGTACAGCAAACAATGGTGATCATGCCATCAAATTTAAGTGCACAAAATTTTACCAGTACCCTTCGTTATGGAAAAGTGATTGCGTGACGGGCTGTAGCTAACTTGCTGTTAGTGGGTGGGCCTGGTCAGAGCAGGCAGGTCTCTGCTCCTGTCCTGACTCCTCCCTTCTCTCGCTGCACCCTGGCTGCCCTGGATTCAGTGCACCGTCCTCTGAGAAACCCCTCTGCCGCCCTGTTTCTTCCTTGGAGTTAGCCCACCAGGGTCCAAACCTGTGAGCCAAAACGAACCCCTCCTCCTCTAAATTGAAGGAGTCAGGTATTTTGTCCCAGTGCCAAGGAACGTAACCAAGTCACCCTACATGGATGCTGTGACTTCTCTATAGCTCTGTGAATCCCATTAAGGTAGCCACTATCCCTAAAGTTTTATTAATTTTTCTTTGTTTTAAAACTGTTTACTGCACGTACACATATTTAATATCTAACCTGGCCTTTCTTCCAGGTTTATGAAAATGCTGCCATACTTTATGAGTCTTTTTCAATTCCAAAGTATATTTCTAAGCTTCATCTTCATTGTTAGTTCTAATTTACTCATTCTCATAGCTGTATTCTGTGCCATCATGTAAAATTATATTTTGGCTTATCTGTTTCATGTTTGCAAAGCCACCTAATGGGTAAATTTGTGTTTTACAAAGAGTCCTTTGCTCTTTGCCTAGTATTCTAAATCCTAAAGAAAATCCACATGTAAATAATTAAAATATTAACTGCTGAGTCAGCTATTCCAGGAAGAAGAAACAAGAGAAACTCCAGTGTTGTGTCCTTCTCATTGGTAACGTTTCTTCAGATGTACAAAACCTGGAACCTACGGTAGCCTTGAGATACCATTACAACATACATCAAGGAAATCGACATCTGCGGGATTTCTGATTATGCTAACGTTCACCTGCCTATGGCCAAAAATACACTTCCTTGGATTTTCTATATCAGCTCTCCACTAGGCGACTGTTAGCCAAGATGGTCCTGAGGATGGCAGCTGGCCATTCTTCAATCAGCTTGAGGTAATAAAGTTCCTCCTGTATTATACCATTGTCTCTCATCTAATTGGCTCCTATTGCACAGTGAACAGACTGAGCCTTTTGCACAGTAACATATTTATTAGATAATTTCCAAGTATGAGATGTTTATGAATTAGATCTGTTACATTTTAATGTTAATTCTCACTTACGGTGTCTCTTTTACTTATAAATCGGGACTGCTATTATTGTTATTGTGAGCTCCTGTTTGTTCATGTTCATATGAGAATCTTTAGAACTTACAATAGATTAGGTTCTCAAAAAGAGTATTGGGGGTTTTCTTCTACTGGGGCCAAGGTTGCCATCAGATTGATATTTTCCTTCAGTGGCAGAACCACTGTTGCTTCAGCGTCATTGTCACAGTGCAGGCTTAGCTGTCTCATCTGCTCCGAGTTATCTCAGTTTCCTTCGGGAGGGATCTGTGCAAGCCGTGACTATACATTTGCTTTTAGACACTATTCAAATTATCTTCTCTATTTTCTTCTACCCTCCTATTCTTCTTTTAGGACTCCTGAGTATTCCCTTAGCTTTATGCAAACCTAGGAATTTTTAAGTATGATTTATTGTACTTTATCAATAATCTACTTCTAGTAAGATTATTATTTAGAATAGTAAGTATTAGGCTATAAAAGGGTCTTCAAACTAGTCCATCTTTTTTTTTTTTTTTTGGTGGTGCCAGGGATTGAACTCAGGGCCTTGTGCTTGCAAGGCAAGCACTCTAATCACTGAGCTAAATCCCCAGTCCCTAGCCCATCTTATAGAGAAAGAAACTAAAAGTCAGACAGCAATTTTTCTTACAGATAGTAAATGGCAGAGGTGGCACTAGAACTCGTAATTTCTAATTCCAACTCAAGTGTTTTTGTACGTCACAATATTACAACTGATTTCCATAGCTGAAGTTTGTAATTTTCTGTTCTTTTATATTCATTTATATAGCTCATTTATTTTTTAAGGGATATTGATTTTATCGCCACATTTTGACTAGAAAATTCCTGAGGTCAGGCAACATTCTTCCCCTTATACCTTTATCCCATTACTCCCCAAATATCTAAGTGAGTTCAGAGCACCAAACACTTGCTTTCTGATTGTTTATGAATCAATATGACCGATATAGTGGGGCTCGGCACACGTGTACCACTCCAAAACACGACCGCAGGACGTGAAAACACACCACCCAAAACGTATCTCTTCGGTGTAGCGGTTACTTTAAGCTAGTTATTTTGGCAATCTCAGACACAAGAGTAAAGAATATTTACATTTATATGGAAATTTTTCATGAGTAAAGGTGTTTATACTATGAAGAGAACTATTCCTGTAGAAATTTGATCATTTCAGAAACTTACTTGCATGATAAAATAACCTTTTCTCACTTATGTTTCCTGCTCAACCTCCAGTGATTTGGCTCTACCGTCTCCTGAAGCCCGGGGCTCTACTCCTTCCTTTGGCCAAGGATGTTATATAAGCTTCAGTCATCTCAGGTTTTCATATTTTGCGGAACTCCTGTGTATGCCTAATTAAAACTGATTTTTCCAGTTAATCTGTTCCATGTCAGTTTAATTCACAGTCCAGCCAAATAAGCTAAAAAGACAGAGGAAAGCCATTCTCCCCTCCTCCACCTATGTCAACTCTGGCTCCTGATTTTCTTTTCTTTATGCCTTAGATAGTGTCTCAAGAACACAAAAATGCCTCTCTATATCAGAAGTTTTAATTCTTCTTAAATACGTTAACAACCAGTTTATATAATAATACCAGCAATGATATTAGTATTTTGCCAGTATAAAACTAAATTTACAGCAAACCATTTCATTCATTTAATGATATATTATGACCTTGTGAAAGAATAAAAATTCTGAGAGTTTCCAAATTTAATGACATAGGCCAGAATGTGGAGAAGAGAAGAAATAAGCTAATCAGTCAACAGCTACAGGCAAAGCCGACCAAAAGACCATTCATGTTGAAACCTTGAATTAAATCCCACCATAGCTCCAAGGAGCACTGTGCCCTGTTTGCAAATAAGCTTTTGGGATGGTAAAACCCGGCAACGCAGAAGCAATAATTGCTTCTTCTTCCGGGCGGCCTTCCTCTCCTCCCACACGTGTGGTAGGTTTCCCTACCCACATTCTGTTTGCCTTGCTTGTGCTGTGGATATCAGTGTAGCTTAGGATACTGTTCTTCCCCACAGTTTATTAAAGAAATTCTCTCAGCTCTGGCCCTGTGGAGACTTTCCACCTGTGACTTGGCCCTGCTGTTTGTATTGCTGGGACCTTGTCCCACAACCTAGTCTTCTTTTTCTGGCTAGACTAAGTAAGGGCTCAAAAAAATCCTTTCATTTAAGGGTTCCCTGGGTCTCTTTTGGTTTAAGGATGCTACAAACCAGGGAGAAAAAGTTTTATCTTTTAAAAAAAATTTAAATTTAAAAATATAGAGGAAGATTACTTCAGTTTTAGAGAAAATTTATATAAAATGACAAATTATTGACTTATGCTAATGATAGTCTTTAGATCATTTACAATTTTTAGAAGGGAACAGTTTTGTCAGTTTTAATTGAAAGCTAGGGGAATTTAAATTCCACATTTCTGTATTCTAATTATGATATTTAATTAGGAGGTCAATTAAATCCTTAAATCAGAATTATTTAGGGAATTAACAGAAAAGCAGCATGGAATTGATCCTGAATTTCAGCCAAGTTTGTTTTGAGATCCGGTTATCTTCCAAATTTGTAACACTCCATTAACATTATTCAGAGATTTAATTAAGTTAAAATTATATAATAGAAAACGGGCTTTTGGAAAGCACTGGACCAGTATTAATCTGTCTAGTTCTTTTGACAGAAAAGAACCAAATATATGGAAAGATCAGGTTGTGTGCCCAAACTAATGTGTCTTAGATCATAAGACTGAAAGAGTTCTCCGGTGTCACATCACATCTGATTAGAAGCTTAGGAAAAATACCCAAAGGCTAGCACTATGATGAAGTGAAAAGGAAAACCTGCTGAAATTCACTGAAGCCAAAGACTGAAGACTCCAGAGGAAGGAAAAAAGTAGAACAGGTAATTAGTATTTGTGAAAAGTCTGCAACTAAATTTTTCTGAATGACAATTCTAAACTAGAGTTTATGGCCATACAGAGATTTCACTGTATTATACATATTACAATCTCACAATTTGTTTTTTTTTATTCCGATTAACTAAAATGCTTTTTAAATTCATAGACATGAGTGAATATGTTTGAACACTGATTTTCCATCTCTCATCATTTCATACAGTAAGTAGATATGTTAATTCTCATTGTAGTGTTATTATTCGGTTTTGCTGGGATTAAAAGACAAACAACAGAAACAAAGCCAAATAAGATCCTGTTTTCTGACCCAATAAAGTAGAAGCACAACTAATTCAAAATTCTAACTCAATAAAGTGGAATTTCTTGTTATCATGACTAACGGTGATAGCCCAATATTAAAGAATAGGCTATGTGGTCCTTTGTAGGACTATGGGAAGATGAAAGCACTATATGCACTCCAGTGTGGCTTTTCCCTTCAAGATAAGACAAATTTAAAATATATTTCTTTCATTATAAAATAAAATCTGTGTGTCACAAAAGAAGGTGTAAGAATAGCTGAAGAAAATAAAAGGATTCACTGACAGGATATAGCAGTTAGTACATATTTAAGTCCTTGCTGGCTTCTACAACAGAAACAACTTCACACTGCTCTAGTTGGTTTGTTTTAAAATTGTAAATATTCTGAGGGGTGCAGCTGGGTGGCTGAGCACTTGTCTATGTGTATGTGAGGATCTGAATTCAATTACAAATATAGCCAAAAATGTGTATGTCTGTGCATTTGTGTGTGAGAGAAATGGCATGATAACAATATACAAAGTGGCTTTACAAACTTTGGAAGTTCTTAATATTTTTCTGAAAATGAAGATTCACTTTCTCTAATTTGAAGACCAAATAATCTTCCCACTCACCTAGAAATAAATGCTCCTCAGTCCTTTCAGTGACCCAGGTATGCAAAATGTCATCAGTGTCTCTCTTCAACACGGAGGTAACAGTCTTTTGTTTGCTTGTTTGCTTTTTGAGACAGGGTCATACTATGTAGTTCAGACTGGCCTTGAACTCACTGCGACTCTCCTGCTCAGCATCGCAAGTGTCAGATTACAGACACGTGCCCCCACGTCCAGCCACAGCAGATAGCCACCAATGTAGAGTGAAGTGATAATGAGGGCTTTTACTTGTTGAGAACTTACTTTGTGATAACTTTATTTAGGGATATGGTTGAAAGTAGAAGACAGACACTCCAATGAGCACATCATCTTCACAGATACTAGTAAATCAGGTCCAGTCACACATACATCATTTTCCAAAACATTTCTATGGCTTCTTGGAGAAAAATAAAAATCTATTGGAATAACAGACACAAAAAATACGATTCTTGCCTCCAAATTAAGGGTGAAAATATGGAAGATGTATATCTAGTGCATAAAACTTCACCATAAGTGATATGACTGTGCATATTTTGATGTTTACCTAGAGCTTTACTTTGGGATTGTAAATAATTTTAGAATATTTTCAATATTCATCTGAGCTAAAATAAAACCCTAATCAGCTTATGGGTATTACAGCAGTTTGAAAGAATACAGTCAGAAATAAAAATGCCATGTGTCTATCGTATGTGGTTCTTTAAACAAACTAATGGGTTTCTTATGGGCTGAGATAGTCTCGGGTGTGGTAAATATAACAGAGCCCACTTCTCATCTTACACTTGTTAAGAGAGTGCCTACACATCAGGTACTGGTAGAGAGAGACAAAGAAGCATCAAAATGATGAATCTAAACAATTTGCCCTCCTAGGAAACCTGGTATTAGGAGACTGAATGCTCTCGTAAATTTAGTCAATAGTACTTGACAAGATTAAAAAAAAAAATTCCCAAGTTGCACATCCTTTTGCGGAGGGATGGTAGTGATCCAGATAGTAAGGCCAGAGAAGTGAAAGGAAATTTAAAGGTGAGGCAGAAGCCCTCCTATATATAGCCTAATCCCAAATGGTGACCTGTCAAAGAGTTCACTGCATCATGTCGGGGCCTAAACAAATCAAGGATGATTTCACAATCTTTTGGAGCCGGAGACAGAGCAACTTCACTGATAAAATGCAGATAATCTGAGCCATGACAAAAAATTGTTTTTGTTACTTTTGTGTGTGTGTGTAATTGGATGGACAAGTCTGAAAATTATACATGTAATGTTATCGAACTACTAAAATGCAGTAGTGACAACAACAAAACAGGCAGTGAAGACACTTCAGAAGGTGGGGTTACATAATAAATACCTCCGAAGGGTCTGCCATGGTTTCACTAGGGGTAGGTAGGTTGGGAGAAGCACCATTGTCTATCCCGGTCCTGGCCAAAGCGCTATTCACTGCCTCTATCTTTATTTCTTTAATAAAGACATGATCATTCAAATGGATTAAATATTTTGTTTCTGCTACTACTAAGGAGTATTTGCTTTTGAATCCTGTGCATTTATCCTTCCGAAAAAGGTATCTCACACTAAGTTCTGAGCTTCGTACTACTGAATAGAGATAAATATAGTCCAAAGAGAACGGCAGTTACATGTAGCTGGGGCTAATGGTGGAAAGTTTAGTGGTATTTAGGATGAAGGATTCATTACTCTGGCATGTGAAAAAAATGAACTAAAGATGAAGAGGAAATGATAAAATGAAATCTGCATGACCTTTCACAGTGTTTGCAAGATTATTTTCAGTTGAAGAGTTTGTTCTCCTTTGACCGTGGTGCCATTCTCGGTCTGGACCCTGTGGATCCTAGATTTCTGCTTGTTACATTTGGAAGATGTGTGATGGGCTTTAAAATAAGAGATCAATACTTAGTTTTACATTAGAATAAGTCCATGATCCCAACGTGAGCAAGCAATGTATGCCATAAGCACTACTGAATCCTCGGATTAGAAGGGTTCAAGTAAAGGAAATTAGCTGGAACCACAGCTGTTCTTGAAAAGCAGCTAAAAAGACAAAGGGGCTCTAGGACAGTTACCAATGTATTGTCTCTGGGGTTCGAAGTTACCCTTCAGTAATGCTCTTGTTGCACTACATTGGATCTAAGCACTTCTCCTTTCCAGCGAGCACTTGGCAGGAAAGGCTGCAGCTGGAGCACTGCAGAAGGAACAGCTGGGCTCTTTCTTGTTCCATTTGTGATATGCGGCATTTTCCACGCTCCAGTTACATGGTCCCTCTGTGTGTGTGTGTGTGTGTGTGTGTGTTTATGCGTGTGTACAGGGATATTCAGTGGAAAGACAAGTTAATGCCCTTTAAAACTTGCTTTCTAAAGGAACAAAGAGAAATTCAATAATAAAATAAATAACTACAACAGCGACAGACATAAAGGCACAATAAGGGAAACAAATGTAACGGAAAGGGTCTATTTAAGATAAGGGACCAGGCAATGCCTCTTTATGAACTAGTATCTTCACTCAAACTTACGTCTGGAATCCCCCAGGAAAGCAAAAAAAACTGAGATTATAAGGGTTAGTCCATATGTAAATGTGGGAGCTAAAAGGATAGTCTAGGTAGCCTGTTGTTACCAATGGCCTATTAGACACGCCACGAAGAGACGGTGCTACAACTGCCTACCACGCAGAAAAAGGGGGAAGGAACCATCCAAGGCCAAAGAAGGAGAAGCAAAAATACATGGAAGCAAAAAAGCCCAAAAAATAAAAAACAAAAAACTTAAATTTTTTAAGACAATGATAGCAAAAATGACTGGCTAATATTGAGTAAATTGAAGAGTGGCCTGAACACTGGGTTACAGATGTGAGTCGTCATGGAATTCCTTCTAAGTTATGCTGTAGGACAGAGATTTATTCTAAATTCTACAGAAAATCATTGAACATTTTTAACCAGAAAAGTAACTGACTTACGTAGAGCGTTCCAGGATGGTATTGATATTGAAAGCAGGGATGTTTTGCAATAATCCAGATGAAAAACAAAAGTGGAAAGAAATTTGGGGAAGACCTAGATTTCCCCAAATTGTATTTTCCTCACTTCCCTAAGGGGAAGTGGAGTAGGGTAGCTCATGGGAATTCTGTTTCTAATAACTAGATAGACAACAAAAACTTAGATAAAAAATGAAGAACGCTGGAAGACCAGACTTGGGGGTCGGGGGTGGAAGAGAAAACAATGTGGCATTAAATATATGCTACATTAACATGTCTTTCAGACCTCCAGTTATAGAAGAATTAAATGTAATGTCCAAAGTCACGAACATTTCTCGTAACAGCAGGCTGATTCCCATTTGCTGAAGCCTACTGGACATTCTAAAACCTCGTGGATCTTTGCTCCTTCTTATTCTCTGCTGTGGTTTAGATCGGAGATGTATGTGCATGTGTTAAAGCCTTGGTCGCCTGCCTCGGACACTTCTGAGAGGTGGCAGAAACTTAGAGAGGTGGAGCCTGGTTAGAGGATGGTAGAGTGTTGGGAGTGCGCCTTTGAAGGGGACACTGGGATCCAAGTTTCCCTGTCTCTGTCTGTTGCTCTGTCTCTGCCTCTCTGTTTCTCTCTCGTGCTTGTCTCTCTCTCTCCCTTTCTCTCTCCTTCTCTATTTCTCTCTCTCTGCCACTCGCTGCGAGCAGCTCTGCCCTACCTCAAAATCCCCACAATGATGTGCTGCCTCACCACAGGAAAGACACCTACAGAAAAATGGGATGAGAAGTGGGACCATTCTGCAACTATCCTCAACACGGTGGTTCAGAAGCCTTTGGAATTGGCTGGAGTGACCCTCAGGAGAAAGCTTGTCTCTTCTTCCACACCTGACTGTAGATGCGCAGATCTAACCATGAAAGTGTTGATTTCAGAGTGACCAAGTGACAAAATACATGCAGTTTCATTTGGTCGAATCCACCTGCTGCGTTAAGATGCAGTTCAGTAAGTGCTTCCTTCGGTCGTGCATCAGTGTTCTAATTATTTGTGGAGAAGTACAACTTAAATCTCACAAAGACAACGTTGAAACACATCCACCAAGCTGAGTGTGGTGATGCACACCAGTAATCCCAGGACGCTCGGAGGCTGGGGCGGGAGGATCACAAGTTCAAACCCAGCCTTGGAAACTTGACTTAGGGAAACCCTGTCTCAAAAAAAATAAATAAATAAAATAAAAAAAATATACATATATATACACACACATCCATTTCTCTGCATATATATATATATGTATATGTATATGTATATGTTTAGGGGGAGAGAGAGAGAATGCTGCAGTGGTACTTCAGTGAGTAACCTTGGGTTCAATTCTCACAACTACTGCTGCTATAAAGAAAGGAATTATTAACCAAACAATCTAATTTTGGTCAGAGCATACTAACCTCCCCTTAAGATGCAGTGTCTCTCTCTGTCGAGGTCATTTTCCAGTACTCTCTCACGTTTTGTCACTTATATTTAAAAATATAATTCAAATATTTATATATGTTATGATAGCAGACTGCATATGGTCTGATATGTCTCATATTCCTGGTGTTGCTCTAGCTTAATCGAAGGCTCTTCTTTACAATCACATTACTTATCCTATCTCATACCTATTTTTTTTATTTTTCCTTGTCTGTGAAAGGAAATTCAAACTCTCTCATTACAATCATGATCCAACCCTTGTCCCTCCCTCCCTCTCTCTCTCTCTCCCCCTCCCTTCCCCACCCCCCCCGATCCTTGCATGAGTTTGCTAGGGCTACCTCAACATGCTCTCTAGACTGAGGAGCTTAAACAACAGAAACTTGTCGTCTCACAACTCCTGAGTGACTAGTCCAAGGTCAGGATGTCAGAAGGCCCGTCCTCCCTCTGAAACCTGCAGAGGAAAGGCTTTCCTTGGCTCTCCCAGCTTGCGCCAGCTCTGGGTGCCCTTTGGCTTGTGGGAGTGTAAACCCCGCCTCTGCTCCATCTCCATTTGGCCTTCTTCCTGTGAGGTCTTCACGTCATCTTCCCTCTAAACATGTCTGTCTC
>PVJO010004338.1:0-110957 GCA_004026905.1 Hystrix cristata
AAAAAAAAATAAAATTACAGGCACATTCTAGCTATACATTCTTTATTTTCAAATTTATATTTTTACCCTAAGAGGAAGAAGCCATGTTTTGAAACATTAGATTGTTAAGCTGTTTTGTCCACTTTCCTTCATTTTTGGTATTCCATTTCAGTTTTCAGTACTCATTTAATGTACTCAGCAATGAATGATAAGGTTGACCAAGATGCAGATTCTCCTCAAATTCTCCCTTCAAAATGTCCTTGATACTTTAAAACAAAGCTTTCTGCCTGAGGTTGAACGTGCATTTGAAAAGGATGGCTAGACAGGCGTCTACACTAGATTTGGAGTATGCTGTGATTCAAGGTTCACGTAAACAGAAAGGAGAAGCATATAAATACCACTTAGTCCTCTCCTCTGTACTCTGGTTTCTCCGTAAGTACACGTGAGGACCTTCCAGACTGAAAATCAGAATGTAGTGAAAAAGAAAAATACAGATGGAGAAAGCCAAGAGATAGTTAGAAGCACGTTGATACACCTAGCTGTATTATCCAATTCAAATGCTTTCAGCGTCCAGTGAGAGAAACTCAGATTAACTGACTTAAAGAGTAAATGAGAGACCAGGGATTTAGCTCAGTGATTAGAGTGCTTGCCTTGCAAGCACAAGACCCCAAGTTCAATCCTCAGCACCAAAGAAAATTAAAAAAAAAAAGAGTAAATGAGAGTTTATGGTCAAATGGAAAAGTGAAGGAGAATACAGCTTCGAGGATGGTTGTACCCGGTGAGCGGGTTACACGCGGGAACTTCTTTCCACTCTCACTGACGTCACTCTGGAAGCTTGTCCCCCGCACGTCAGCAGGGCGGCGCTGCAGGCTCCAGGCCCGCGTCCTTTCCATGTAGCCACTTACCCCGGCCCGTTTTTGCAG
The DNA here is from genome assembly GCA_004026905.1 of Hystrix cristata. NCBI lineage: Eukaryota > Metazoa > Chordata > Mammalia > Rodentia > Hystricidae > Hystrix > Hystrix cristata. The sequence goes on from PVJO010004338.1 coordinate 903, forward strand.
AGCAATCACTGTGGTCATGGGATGGGACATTCGATTGCTTAGTCCTTAGTCAAGTGCCTGTTCCTCAAGCTACCAAGAGAATTGGGTCCAGAAGAAACACTTGGCAGGGAGAAGAAGGCATCGCTGAAAAACAGACGATAGACAGACTGAAAGGGCGGGTGGTTGGCATTTGTTTGAAAGCAGTGCCATGATGACGTACCCCAAACCGGGCAGCTTCAGTGACAGGAACTCATTGTCACAGAGACTTGGAGGCCGGGAGTCTGACCCCAAGGTGTCAGCAGACCTGACTCCCGCTGCGGGCTGCGAGGGGAGCTCTCTGGCTACTGGATGCAGTCTCTTTCTGTGTCCCCTGATGTCGTCTTCCCTCTGTGCATGTCGACCTCTGCAGAAGGCCATGTTTTCTTCTTTTATAAGGTCTTGGTCATACTGCCTCAGAGCTCATTTTCGTAGCACATTTGAACTTGATCACTGCTGTAAAGTCCTGCCTCCGAATACAGCCACATTCTGAAGTCCCAGGGATCAGAGGTCCAACATATCACCCTTGTAGGGGTCTTAATTCAACCCATAGCATGCCCACCCCCTAGCACTACATCATTCCCTAGTCAGAAGAGTCTCTGCTATTTTTCTTTTTCTTAATTTAATCCTTAGTTTTAGGAATTGCTGTCCACCTAGAAAGTCTTCTGTTGGTGGTAGCTCTGTACCTTCCAAACCCAGAGAACATGATGAAAAAATTAGGGGAGACAGTTTTTCTCATTTCTTTTATTTATTTATTTATTTATTTATTTGGTAGCGGGGATTGAACTCAGGGCCTTGTGCTTGCAAGGCAAGCGCTCTAACCACTGAGATAAATCCCCAGCCCTCTCATTTCTTTTAAATGTAGCTGTGTGTTTAGGAAAAGGAATACTGTGTATACAAAAGGATGTGCCAGCTGACTTTATAATCATTTTGTCTTTATCGAATTTCTGTCCTTCAGAAATTCTCGACATTAAAGAGTGGAAATTCTCACTTAAACACATTTGGGAAATGCTCCTTATTCCACCCCTTCCTTGAAGAATTATAATGCATATTAGCATATTGTGGCAAATTGCTTACTCGGTTCTCTCTACATCCATGACCTTTGCCGTGTAACTCTGCATTCCTTCCATTGAAACATGTGATGTATTTTCTGCTCCTTAATCCATCATTTTTTGGCTATGTGTCTTCTCTTGGACAATAGGATATCAACCAACTTGATGCTGTGGGGCTCGTTCCGTTCTTACCTTGCTCTTTTTCCCATCTCTGGCAGCTACCCTGCTGGAAGATGTAACACATAGAGGGAAGTTAAGTGGCCCTTGTCACTATGGCCAAAGATATGCTAGAACATTCATCGACCAGCCAATTTCCAGATGTGTGAGCAAGCCAAGATCTACGGCACTATCTTTCCAACTTGCAGATTAACAAGCAAGAAAGAATGGTGCTTGGTTGTTTGTTTTTATTAGCATGTGCTTGTGACACATAATAATTCCATTCATCTTGGGGAATTAATACATGTACTTATTGCATCTTGATCATTTTCAATCCCCACACCCTGCCTTCTCCTCTCCCTTCTCTTCCCACCTCCCGGTCTACCTCCCAGTCTCCTACAATCTCTCTTTTATGTTGCTCTTTATTTATATTTTGTGTTCCTCATGTTAGAGAAAGCATGCAATACTTTCTGTGTCTGATTTATTTCACTTTGCATTATAGTCTCAAGCTTCATCCATTTTCCTACCAACAACTGAAATGTATCCTTCTTTATGGCTGGGTAGTACTCTTGTTTTAAGCCATCAAGTTATTGGGTGTTACTTAGCATTACTGTGGCGACAGAAACCCTACACCTGCATCATAGGTACTAAGAATCTTCCACAAAGGAACATGTTTAATTTGGCTTACACTAGTACTCTCCAAGTGCATCACAGGGATAACTGTAAACATCCTGAAGAAAAGTGTTGTGGAACCCCAGGCTGAGAAGTCATTGCTGGTCATATCCAGAAATGCCAGTGGTGAGGAATTATTTGGTTCTTAAGCTTCAGCTGGCAGAATTAGCCCCTCCTCCCTTTAGATATGTTTTCCCCTTACTCAGCACTGTAGACACGCCTAGCTGTTCACTAATAATTTATTTTCTCTTCTTTCTGCCCTCATAGCTAGACTGCATTTCCTGCTCGCTCTTGCAATCCTTGTGACAAAATGACTCAATAGAATGCTCTCGGATGCGACACGTGCCATTTCTGAAATGACAGCAAAGCTCTAAGGGAAGGTGTATCCATGAGATGAACATAACTTGGCAAACGTGTCTCTCTGTCTCACCATGTGGTGGAGAGCCCTCCCGGAACTAGGAACATTCACCTCCGCCCTGGATATAAGCGAGGAGTAAAACTCTATAGTGTTTGAGCCATTATATACTTATTTGTTTGCTGTAACAGTGTATCCTATACTACCAACACTTGAAGCAATGTGCCGTTGAAATGCATCTAAAATACATGGCAGTCACTTAGTGACTGGTTGGCAGAGAGACAAGAAGATGAGAGAGCCAGCTGCTAAAGGGAAAGTCTTGCTACAATTTCGCCTGAGGCAATTAGAAGGCGGAAGCACCTTTGAAGCCTAGAGTTTTAGGCAAAGAATTTGGAGGAGCCAGATATTAGCATATGTTGGTGAATTTTTGATGTATTCCAAGGACTTCAAGAAAGAAATGCAGTCAGCCGAGAATTGTACAGAAAAAGAAAAGGAAACACAAGTAGTCCAGAAACATGGAACATCTCAGAGAAGATGAAGTACCTACTTTCGGACCCCAAAACTGCAGAAAGTAACAGTGAGAAGAACTGAATGTAAATGACCCCCAGTCATCTCAGTTAATCGGAAGGACTCGCATTTGTAGCAGAATTCAGATCATGTTGGCGTCTCAGCCTTGCCAGTCACCCAGGGGCCTCCAATCAGCTAACGCTAAGCCGAGAGGGAGACAGAGGTATGGAGAAGCAAATAACCTAGACATGGCTTAAATCCATGTCTAGGAAAAAATTTGGGTTGATTTTTTGCCCATAGAACTGTCTGAAAGCACATAGATACTAGAACATACATCTGGAGTTCAGTCAGAGAACTTCCTCCACAACAGGTCAAGTTTCCTCATTACTAAGGACCAGAAGCTGCAGAGGTACCACACTCTTCCGTCACGAGTGGAGGCTTTGTGTGGAAGCTCCCACACGGTTTCACCAGTGTACCAGAGCACGTCCTATGTGTCTGTGGGGTTGAGGGAGGACCAGTCAGATAACTTGCTTCTGGCTTTCTCTTTCCGGGCACGCTCAGTCATTTGTCGGGAGGCTAATCACTTGGTTCCATGTTCTGCAAGGCAGAGGTGCGCTTGTTACGGGCCTGGACTATCAGATTACTGGCCATCGTCCGAGAGCCAGCAACCAGCTCATCATCAGCGGCACGTCTCGAGTGGGGTCAGGAAGTTCTCATGTAAGGGTTTATGTACACGCTGAACTTCTCCACCTTTGTGACCTCTGATGCTAACAGAAATACAGGCATGGAGTTGGGAGGAGTCATCTTTACTGTAAAAAACAGGATATATCGAGGATAAAGGCAGGATGGCTAACAGACGTAGTGAGAAAGGCGGCCCTGCCATTTGAAATCCCGATAGTCACGCCCAGCCAAGCCAGACGATTTCTTACTTTTCTCTCCATTTCTCACTGTCTTCCTGGCCTAACCAATATCAGCATTTGCCTATTTTAATTCTACTTATTATTATTAATTATAACCATTATTATTATTTGCCTCCTAAGCGACCTTCGCACTTATGTCCTGAACCCTTTTCAGTTTATCCGGAATTGTCTCTTTGAGATAAGTCAGATGATGACATCCTGTACTCCAGGAACGTCCGTGTTTCACTCAGAACATTCCTCCCAGTAACCTTCAGGCTGGTTGCGTCTGGGCTCCTGTCACCCCACGACCCGCCCTGTCGTCGCTCTACCCCTGGCCCGCCCAGCTCCAGTCATGTGGCATGTGTGTTGTTCCGAAAACACACTTAACACACTTTCTCAAGCAGTTGACGGTTTACATTTATGGCAATTTCTGTCCAATAAAAACATGACGTCATGTCCTGGTCCACCTTATTCACTCGATCTGGCACCACGCACCTTCTGGCTCTTCCCCAAAGTTAAAATAACCATGAAAGGTGAACTTTTTGAATCTCCTCAAGATATTGAGGCAGCCACGACAGTGCCGCTAAAGACTCTCCCAGAAGAGACTTCCGGAGCTGCGTCAGAACGTGGCAAGAACCATGGCGTAATTGTGTTCAAAGCAAGGGAGAGCATCTTGATAGGGATTAACGGCAATGTGTCTTTTACTGTAACAATTTTTTTTTAATTTAAACATTCGCCACTTCTTCCAATAATTCTTCCTATAACTTTAGAGTCATTTGTCACTTGTAAGCCCTGCTTTCCACATCCATAAAATGGGTACAGGAACAAACATCTTGTTCATTGGGGAAGCTAATGAATGTAAGAAGGCAGACGCACCACACTTTTGTTACTGTTTCTGTGGCCCGACAACCAACGGCATTCTGTGGTCCTCACACCAAGGCTGCAAGTCATTTATAGTTTCTCCCCTGGTATATGCCACATTGGGTTGGTTATCATTCAGTAAAGGCCACATCCTAATCCTAGCTCCCCATGCAGTTGCCATGGAACCTTATGCAATGATCTGGACCTTGTTTCTTCATTTGTAAAAAAGATATGACAGTATCAACCACACCCAGCTCAGACCACTGAAGATCAAATGAAACAGTCTGTGAAATCCTTCCAAAAACCAGAAACTTCTGCATGAATGCAGATAATTCACGGTGATGGGTGACCTGGCTTCAAGTGTCTGAATCCACCATTCCTGCTGGAAGGAGGGAAGTGGAGGACAGAAATCAGCTCTCTCGACTCAACTCTTCCCACTCAGCCATTCTGCAGTCATTCTTCAGTGCTCACTGGCTGTTCGAGAGTTACTTATTTTTAATCATCTTCCTTAATATCTGTTGTGAATTCTCGGGCTCAGGTACTCATGTTTGCCTTCTGAAATGGCTTTTAAATAGATCCCAATAGTCAGGATCAAGGGAACATCTTGCTTGAACTAACACTGAGTTAGGTTTCCATGTTAGTCTATAATTTAACACACAAGGCTGCTATAAATAAGTGCTTTTCAGTTTATTTATTTAAGAGCTGTACATTTTATGGCTCTGATGAACTCCTGCGTGCTTTTACCATTTCTAGGGAAGGCTGTCCCCAAATGGAAATGTGAACAGGTACCTTCGTGTCCATATGAGAAAAGACGACCTACGCCCACATGCTACAGTAGGGTATTACAAGTTCAATTTCAGCCATTTTTACCAATTAGGGCTAACTCGCCTGTGATTTCAGCCTCCCATTTGGAATAAAAGTCTAACGATAATTGGAACACAGAGCTATTCACGGCTGTACTTCAATCTGGAAATAATTGTCTTTGTTCAACAAGGAATCTGCATTTTCATGCCAGTCTTCACAGATTCTTTTGAATGGAGAATGCACTCTGATTAAGAGTTATCCTTCTTGGAAGGAGGAGAAAAAGAAACAGCAGGCTGAAGCCCTCATCCTCACGTTGGATTTAACATTTTGTTTACACCTAACTGACTGAGAAAGATGTCACATAAATCACTTTCTGGACTTTTAGAATTCGACATGGTAAAAATCTCCTAGGGCATTCATATATGGCCTTTACATTTTTTTAAACTCCTTAGCAATGGCTCTTTAGAGGTGGACTTGGAAAACTGTCCATTTTGTCTGAGGCCTTTTATTTTTTATTTTTTTTATTTTTTGTATGATAATGACCAGGTTTGGGGGTTTTTTTGTTTTTGTTTTAGGGGGAAACAAAACCTGATCACCATTTATTTCTGACACTTATAGAACTACTTACTCTCCTTGGTACTTTTAAAATAGGTAACCTCATAGGCAACTCTTACAAAGAACCTTGACAATTAGGCATTGTTATCTGCAAGCAACAGATGAGGACAATAAAGGCCAGAGAGTTCATGTGATTTTTCCCAAGGCCCAGTGAGTCACCGGAGAAACCAGGAGGCAACTGTGAGCCTTGCTAGTTCTAATGCCCACGTTCTCTCCTACCTCTAGTTCTTTTTTCTTACTAATGTAAAACAGCCAGAGAAAAATGGTGAGCAGCAGTCTGTGCTACGGATAAGGTGCTGTAGATAAAAATCTGAATAACATCAACTCAACGTAGGTCTATGCCATAAACCACCCCGCCTCAATAATTCCGAAAATCCTGCATGCAAGATTTCTTACTGGAAATAACAAATCTACAAGTTATGAAAACATACAAGCACAATGACAACTTTCTTAAGAGGAGGAACTATCCATATCAAAATATGATTGAGTCTTTTTTGAAAAATAGATTCCTTTAGAAATAAAGTCGTGGTACAAAATAAATGTGATGAATGTAACCATTATATGTAAAATGTACCAATACATGTTCTTGGTTTAAAATTAAAAAAAAAGAAATAAAGTCATGTCTTTTTTTTTTTTTTTTGGCATCCTTTCAATTAAACATAGATACTAAAGCGAGAAGAATGAAGCATTCTCTTTATAACCTCAAGAGACAGGGAGCATCTACAGCATCTTATCGCTAGCACGTCTGTCTCTATATATCATGCCTGTGTACTCTAACAGCCACATACAAGTCAGAAAATCCCATCAGTGCAAGAAGTAGAACTCTGGCCAAACCCTCCATTATCCCTTCTAGAAACATTATACAGGCCTTGTAAATCCCCCCCTTTGATGCAAAGCAGTTCCTTCTCTTTAATAACACTCTGGTAAACCTACACATGCGTGTTTTCCCATTCTTCTCTGCCTTTGACTTTGCCGTTTCATAACGACAATAAGAAGAAAAGACCTACTTAAGCACCTGGATGGAAAGTGATAGCTAACTCGAATTTTCTTTTCTTGCAAATATATCGTATTTGAGAGATTTGGGGTCCAATGGGGCTTGTAAGCAAAAGTGGCCATAACGTCTACATTTCATGCTGAGTTTGATTTCGTGTCTGTGGAGTGTTTGTCTGGGGCTAGGCTGGTGGGAGAAATGCAGCACTCTCTCTTTTTTTATCTACCTACTCCATTGGTTGTGGCAGGTGTAGAGATAACTTTCCAATAATGACTGGAGGTGATATTCCCCCTTTCACAGGAACTCACCATCTGGTACTGAGGGCCAGAGATAATTTAGTCTCTTAGTTAGCTCAGCTCCCAAGCAAAGACTGATAAATGAATCTGATTGTTCCACTACTCAGCAGTGTCAATAATACATCAGCATCGGGCCGCTCTGTGCGAGCTCTCGAGATGCCTTCAGAAAAGAAAGTACAGCTCTAATCAAATTAACCTATCTCAAAACCAAGCACATTACTTAAGGGGGAGAGGGTCAAGCTTTATGAAGGTTACATAGAAACACTAAAAATATATTTGCATAGTGCATAGATCTTTCCCATCTAACCTTTGGTCTCCTACAATGAAACGTCAGATTCAATTTTGGCCTTGTATACCGTAGAATGAATAATTTTCATTACATTGAGGGTGGATGGTTTTCTTCCCAGTAAAAATGGTGGCTAAAGTTGAAAAATTACCAAGCTGCCCAGCTAATAAGCTCTGTGGCTTAAGAGAAAAAAAAATCAGTGTCCATCAAGCCTGGGAAGATATACAGCTGTCAATGGCCAACTCAGGCCTAAAGACAAATCTTTGAGAACAACAGACATTTTCCTTCTTGTGCTAATTATCTGAACTGGTTCCTGAAAGTGGTAATTTACCAGATAGTTCCTTAAATCTCCATTGTACTTCACCAGTGTTCCCGTAACCATCTTGAAATGGATATTTGGCACAACGAGTATCAGAGTGTAGAGAGTTATAATTTGAGGGGAAGAGAATGAGGTATCTGGGAGGCAAATCATTTAGCACAGGTCACTGTCTCAGGCCCCCCAAGAGGACATGAGCAATGATAAGATGACATAATTAAATTAAAGAGCCGAGCAATGCATAAGAAAATAAGCCTCCAAAGCTCTGCCTCTCAGGACAATGTCAACTTAAACATTTTTAAAGATATCTTGCTAAAAAGCAAGTCAGCAAGCTGAAGTTATCTCTGTTTGGGAGATAAAACATAGTTTTCTTTGGAAAGCAGAAATTTCTTCTGTGGAAGGAGTGTAAGGGAAGGAAACCCTCTTGGAGACAATGAAACACACTCATCCACCCTCAGTGTAAGGAAAACAGCTAGTATTTGTGAGGTGGAAAGACAGGGAAATGGGACACTATGGACTAAATGTTTATGTATCTCCCAAATTCGGATGTTGACATCCTGACCTTCACAAAGTGATGAATATGTGGAGGCGGGCTTTTAGGGGTTGCAGAGGCTAAGATTAGGTCTTGAGGGTAGGGTCCTTATGATGGGATGAATGCCCCTCTAAAAAGAGGAACAGACAGGATCCCCACCCCACCGTCCCCCTCCTTCCCCTTTTGCACACGATAAGGAAAATACATGAGAGGAAACAGAAGTTGGTCATCTGTGATCTGCTCCTCTTCTTGACCTTGGACCTCCCAGTCTCTAGAACTTCGAGAAATAAATATTTACTGTAAAAGTCATCCAGTCCATGGTACTTGGTTATGGCAGCTCAGACTGACTAAAACATGGTAAAATGATCAACATTACTTTAGGGTGTTTCTTCCACAGAAACCTATTTTCTACCACCCTCTTCACTAGCAAGCAAAACTAAGTGACCATATTTGTTTCATTACGTGCTTCTGATTAAGTCATTAATGCTGTTTTCTAGTCAACATTAGAAAATCTATTGACTGGCCTACAACCAGTGGAATTCTCACTCTTAAGTGTCAAAGGTTATGCCAATTAAGGCTGAGCCAGTCCTGTAGTAAGCCACAGCGAGATACAAACTAGATTGAAAGGGGAATAAAAACGGTGAGAAGGAACAAAAGGCAGCTACTCCCTAAAGCTAGTGGGCAGGTCCACTGCTACCGTGTCCAGTCCCCACTATGCACTAAGTGAGGCTCTTTGAACCTGATTTTGTTTTTTAAGAAGTATGTGAGAGTGCTTCTTATAACACTGTAATACTTTCCACTTCCCACACTTTCTTTTTAGTTGAGTTAATTCCAACAAATTTTTATTAGCATACAGCTAATTAAACCCTGAATAAGATAAAGAACAAAGATCTAAAGATAATATCCTCTGGCATTTGAAAATTACAGAAAGTGGGAAATTCAGAGGAAGAGAATCACGCATGTATTAAATGTCTCCCGTACGACAGACATTGAAGTAGGTGGTATTGTGTATTTTAATCTTTTAACAATTGCATATCTCAAGGTCATTTCTATCTTAATTATACAGATGAAGCAAGTATGTCTCAAAGAGCTGAATAAAGTTACCTTAACACCTGCATTGTCAGGACTTAAACTCAGGACTCTGTGGCTCCAGAGCCCCTTTCCTTAATACTGTCACCAGACTTTGGAATAATGCAAACATAGTGTGACAGTTAAGGCAGATTGTCAACTTGGTGAGCTTGGGAGGTTCCTAGAGGATCAGTAACTTCTGGGGGTGTCTGGGGAGGTCATGAATTCATGATCTTAGGTATTATACATCTTTCTGTCTGATGCTGCTCTCTGCTCTGCTTCCTGGCCACTATGAACTAAGTATCTTTACTTCATCTGGCCCTTCCACCATGATGTTCCTGCCCTGCAGCCAGCTGATCATGGACTGAATCCCCTGAAACTGGGAGCCAAATTAAGCCTCTCCTACTTTAAATTGTGACTGTTGCAACTATCTCAACAACCAGAAAGTTGACTAATACATGTGGTTACCCGGTAACGAGGTTCTTGAAAGTGGTGAAGATTAGATTACTATATGTCATGATTAATCTGATACGCTTATTGGGGAGATATTTTTGGATGAGACTAACATTTAAACAGTTGAATGCTAAGGAAGTGGATTGTACTCTCTCCCTCATGTGGGTGCACTGACTTCACCCAATCTGTTGGAGTCCTGCATAAAACAAAACCACTGGCTTCCAGGGCTGTGGGTGGGATTCTCCCACGGAGTGACTTTAGATGTCACGTATACAGCTGGCTCTTCTGGGCCTCAGCAACTGGCCTTTGGATTGGAACTTCACCATCAACCCTCCTTGGATTTTAACTGGCCGACCCACAAGGCAGATTTGGACTTGCCTGCCTCTGTAACCTGGCAAATCAATTCCTTAGGCTAAATCTCTTTGTATAATTATGAACATCCTCTTGGTTCTGTTTCTCTAGAGAAACATCACTCATTAGTACACCATCCAAAAGGTTTGATCCGAAAACCAAAGTTGCAATTTCAAGCTGGTTCTGGAGTATGTAATGTAAAGAATTTCTCATTTGCGTGTTTGATATAGACTTCCTGTCTTGTGTTAATTGTTGGCAAGATATACCTATTTATATCTTTTCATTTTCAACATACGTAAGTTTTTTTTAATATCTAAAATGCATCATTTGTAGATGGCAATAGTTGAGTCTTGTTTGTTCATTATTTGGACTGTCCCTGCTTTTTAATTGAAGTTTTTAGTTTACTGATGTTCAAATTTTTTATTAATAGAGTTGGAGTTTACTATTACTCTTTATTTTTTCTGTTTAGTCCCTCTGCTTTTTCTCCTCTGTTCTTTCTACCTTGACGTCTTTGAAGTTAATTGTAAAATCTTCAGAATCTCATTTTAATTCATCCATCAACTTTAATTTAAACCACACAGCCAAAAAGATAACAGAAGAGGTTAAAAACCAATCAATAAATTGTTCAGCAGGCCCACAGAAGACATAAATTAACAGATAATGGTTATGATAAATAAAATGATCAAGGAACTTACAGAAGACACAAATAAAAAGCTAGCTGAATTAAACAAAATAATACAAAACACGAATATCAGCTTAGCAAAGAATTAGAGTCCATAAGAAGGTTCCAATCAGAAATCCAAGAGATTAAAAATTATATTGAAAGTATGGGCAGCAGAAGTGACTAATGTGAGGAGAGAATATCAATCTTACCAAGTCTAGCTAATCTTACCAAAAAAAGGAAAGGAAAGACCCAAATCAATGGAATTAGAAATGAAAAAGGCAAAATAACAACTGACACTGTCAAAATCCAAAAGATTATTAGAAATTATATAAAGAACATGCACTTTAATAAATTGGAGAATTCAGAAGTGGCTAGATTCTTAGGTACACATGAACTACCAAAAATGATCCAAGAAGATATTAACATACTAAAAAAAAACTGAATCTAGTATCAGGTAGTGAAACTGAAGAAGTAATTTTTTTAAAAAGGTGCAGCTGAGAAAAGCCCAGGGCCTGATAGAGTCACTGCTGCACTCAACAAGAACTTTAGAGAAGATCTAACACCAATATTTCACAAGATGTTAATGAAATCAGAGCAGAAGGTGTACTCCTAAAGTCATTCCTGGAAAGTAACATCAACCTGACTCCAAAACCAGAAAAAGACCCAAATAAAAATAGAACTACTGGCCAATCCCTTTAACGAGCATAGATGTAAAGATCTTCAACAAGATACTGTCCCACAGAATCCAACAGCTCTTCAAAGAGATCAAACATGATGACCAAGTAGAATTTCTCCCAGGGGCGAAGGGATGGCTCAACATATACAAATTAATAAATATAATATATCACATAAACAGAAACAAGGATTAAAAGCACACAATTATCTCAGTTGATGCAGAAGAAACCTTCAATAAAGCCTAACATCCATTCCTGATAAGAGCCCTGAAGGATAACTGTATAGAAGGACCTTATCTCAGTCTGACAAAAGCCATTTATGACAAACCAATGGCCAACACAATGTTAAAAGAGGACAAGCAGAAAATTTTTCCCCTGAAATCGGAAACAAGACAATGATGTCTGCTATCACCACTACCGTTCAGTATGGTAGTTCTGGGAATATCAACCAGAGCCATCAGGCAAGAGAAGGAAGTAAAAGAGATATATATAGGAAAAGAAGAAGTCAGTTTATTATTATTTGCAGATGACATGATTCTTCACATAGAAGAGTCAAAAAATTCCATCAAAAGATTCCTAGAATTCATAACCAAATTCAGTAGCATGGTAGGAGGCAAAGTCAACACATGGGGGCTGGGGATTTAGCTCAGTGATTAGAGTGCTTGCCTTGCAAGCACAAGGCCCTGAGTTCGATCCCCGGCACCATAAACAAAAAAAAAAAAAAAACAAAGTCAACACACGAAAATCAGGGACACAATATCACTCACTATAACATCCAGAAAAAATTAAATACTTAGGAATTAACCTAACTCAGGAGATGACAGACCTCTATAACAAATACTAAAATACTCGGAAAAATGATATTGAAGAGGACATCAGACAATGGAAAGATAGTCCCTGTTCCTGGATAGGCAGAGCAAATACTGTCAAAATGCCCTTACCTCCAAAAACAGATGTACAGATTTAATGCAATCCCAATTAATACACCAATAGCACTTCTCATAGAACTAGAAAAAAATCCTATAATTCATATAAAACCAGAAGAGACCTAGAATAGCACAAGCAATCCTGGGCAACAAGAGCAAAGCAGGAGACATCACAATCCCAGACTTCGACTGTCCTAGAAAGCTAGATAAAACAGCATGGTATTGGCAACAACAACAACAACAACAACAACAACAACAACAACAAAAATAAACCAGATATGTGAGTTGATGGAACAGAATCAAGGATGCAGGAACAACTCCAGGCCCGTTCTCCTATCTGATTTTTGATGAAGAGGCCAAAAACTCACACTGAAGGAAAGATAGCATCTTTAGCAAACAGTGCTGGGAAAACTAGTCATCTACATGCAGAAGACCAAATCTAGACCCATATCTCTAACAATATACTAAACTAAAATCAAAATGGATCAAAGATCTAAATATTAAAACAGAAACACTTAATGTGCTGGAAGATAAAACAGTTAAAACTCTTTGGTATAGGCAAGGATGATCTGAACAGAATCCCACCTGCACAAAAATATAATACCAAGAATCAGCAAAGGAGATCATGTCAAATTAAAAAACTTCTTCACAGTAAAGGAAACAACCAACAGTGTGAAGAGACAACCTACAGAATGGGAGAAATTTTTTCCAGCAATCGCTCAGACAGAGGACTAATATCTAGAATATATAAAGAACTCAAAAAAATTAGACCCCCCAAATGAAAGATCCAATCAAAAATAGGCAACTGAAATAGACACTTCTCAGAAGAAGAAACACAAATGTGCAATAAATACATGAAGACGTGTTCAACACCTCTGGCCATTACAGAAACACAAATTAAAACAACACTGAGACTACATCTTACTCCGGAAAGAAGGGCTATCATCAAGAAATTAAATAATAACAAATAGTGGCAAAAGTGCAGGGAGAAAGGAATGTTTCTACATTGCTGGTGGGGATGTAAGCTAGTATGACCATTACGAAAATCATTATAGAGTGTCCTCAGAAACCTGAAACTATAAATTCCACTCAACCCAGCTATTTCCCTTTTTGGTGTCTTCCTGAAAGAGTTAAAGACATCATATTTCGTATAAGCCCATGTTTATAGCAGCACAATTCACAACAGCTAAATCTTGAAAGTAGACTATGTCCATCTACAGATGAATGAATATAGAAAATGTGATCTTTATACACAATGGAGTACTAATCTGCCACAGAGCAAGATAAACTTGAGTCATTTGTTGGAAAAGGGATGCACCTTGAGATCATAATGTTAAGTGAAATAAATGAGACACACGAGCTTAAATATTGTGTAGCTTCTCTTATCTAAGAAACCCAAAGCATAAATAAAGAGCAAAATAAAAGTTAGATAGTAGGAAATAGCAAGACAGGTCTTTTACAAATGAGAACAGGACCAAGAGATAGAGGGAGCGGGAAGGAGAGGGAAAAGGGATTTTAAAAAAGAATTAAGATATGTTATGTATAGGTATCAACTCCCCACGAGCAATGTAACCATTACGTACTACATATGTATCCTAAAAAAATTTCAAATCTTACTTCTTGGTTGGTTTAAGTAAAAATATTTGGAAACAAAAGTCATAGGATAAGTAGCAGGAAAAGCACATACATTTAGAGAAGAAACTGGATATGACTCTAGTTCTGTAATGACTAAGGGAACTTCTCGAAGTCACTAAATCTCTGTTTTCTCATTGGTGAAAGACAGAGAAGAATTCTTAAGCATGTAGCAATCTATAGTTTGCTACATGCTGACTGGACCGAGATTTCTCTAATCTGTAGTATGAGTCTTTACAGGGCAGGCATTGATATGTCGGGTGTTGGAAGAGGATGACGGTGACTTACACACACTGGCCCTCGGCTCCTCACCTCCCTGGGGATGGCCCAAGGCTCAGCGCCTCTGTGCTGTCTTCTCTTCCCCACCACTTGCTTTTCCCTTGGGACTCTCACCCAGTTCCACGGCTTTAAACATCGTCTGTAAACTGACTACTTTCAAATGTGTGTTTTCAACACGAACACCCTACAGTATCCTAGATGCTTATATCCCAGCGTTTACTCTGTGTTTTCAAACTTGGTGCATCCACAGAGGAACCTCTGTCCATTACCATAAAACCCGCCTTGCAATGTTCTCTGTCAACTGTAACACTAACTCCATTTTTCCGGCTGTTGCAAACCCATAATCCCACAGTCATCTTGACAGTCCATATCCATAGCCGCTCTGTCAGCGTAGATTGCTTCGAAATATGTCAGAATATGCGGAATGCTCCTTTCAGAATATATCCAGAATTCGACTGCTTCCAGAACTATACTTCCCCAGTGCAGGCTTTCCCTGCGTTTCTCCCACCGTCGTGACGGTCTGCTAAACAATCTTGCTGCGGCCCATCCACAGCCTCATGCCCCCGCTGGAGTCTGTTCTTAACCTGCAGCGGGGTGAGCCTGTAGAAGAAAGTCTGACCCCGTCTCTCCTCTGCTTCAGTCATTCCTCTTTGAGGTTTCCAGCTCACTAGAAGAAGACTTTGAGGTCTTCACAGTGGTCTCCAGGGCTCTGTGCGCTCCTCAGTGCCCCCTTCTGCATACCTCACTGTGACCCCAGAAGTTTTTCTGCTCCTCCTTGCTCGGCTTTCATAGTCTTCCGCGAAGCTCCTAGAGTTCATTGACAGATCAGTCCACGGACAGAGATGGGTAGATGGGTGGCTGAGACAGACAGATGATAAATCAATAAAATTTTATAAAAACAAAGCAGGACAAAGAGGGGCAGGAATGGCATGAATGTAGCACGTCAAGGATGAGAATTTGTTCCGTTCATTCTTTGCCTCTTTCTACCCCTTCTTGAGTTGATGTCTGGTGGTTCTAACCGGAAATCAAAAGCATTCTTTAGAAAATTTCCAAAATAAAGAAAAACTATTTATAGGGCATAATGTTTGCAATGCTCACAAAGTCACAAAAAATAGTTTTGGAAAGATTTTAAATGAGTTTTGGTTTTAAAAGGAAAAATGTACTGTGGCTGTCTTGTTTTTAAAGATGTTTTGGGATAGAGATTTCAAAACTTTCAATAGGGTCTCAATCCTGTATAATGTTACTTTTAAAAACCCTTATATGTCATTTTAAAAAGGAAGAAAATGTATTTCTTGTATCATCTGAGCTTCCTACCAAAAATTCAATAGTAAAATGTTTTTTAAAGGGTAAGTAAGATGCCTAAGTCATTTTCCTTTTAGGTTTGGATGTCACCTATATATCACCTATAAGTCTCTAATGGCAAAAGGTTGCGAGCTCATGTGTGAACTAATAGTAAAGAACAAAACTACATCTTGGAGGCTGATGCAGGAGGATTGCAGTTTTGAGCCTCACTTGGGCAAGTTAGTGACTTAGCAAAACCCTTTCTCAAAATTAAACAAAAAAAAATACTGGGTATGTAGCTCAGTGTGAAGACCCAGAGTTCAAACTCCAGCACTGCGAAAAACAAACACCACAATTAAATAACGACATACAGATATGCTATATTTGCATCTGAAGTATTTATGTAATAATTTGCAAAGACTCATTCCAGTTCATAGAAAACTCTGCATCCTAATACACAAACAGGCAAAGAATAGGTACGAACAGCAGTTCATCTGAGAGAAAATACGTGCAAGAAACAAATGAAAAAAGTTTACTCTTTGCTACTGACCAAACAAATGGACATCAAAGAAAAAAATACATTGATTTAAAGATTTAAATTATATCAGAAATATCTCAGAAACTTAGATGTTCCTTAGAAATGAACATTTAAATCAATCGCATGTTTGAAAGGAAAATGAAAAACTCATGCACTTCTGATATTCTATATTGGCAATTCACAGACCGACAAAACAGAAAAATCAATAAAGTTATGCAAAAGCTACATGCAAGATGCTACTTATTGTAACTAAGGGAGGGATCTTCTTAAATAGGAAAGGCAGGGTGAGTAGCAAACCAAAATAGTACTTCCTAAAACTACATAGAAATCAAAGATAATAGTGATAACATAACTGCACAGAAATCTGAAGAAGAGTGGGAATGCAGTGTTCACACCAAAAGTGTAACACAATTCCTGCTGTTGAAAACCTAAGCATGTGGCAACTCGCAAGGTTAAAAAAAATGTGCAAGTTGGTTTAGAAAGATATGGGTTTTTTTTTTTTCCTTTTTTGGTAAATTTTCTTACATGGGGTGTTTCTCCTAGTTGGGGCATTTCTATGCATATTAAAAAAAGAAAAAAACTTGCAGGGGAGAAAGAAGGAAAGGAGGAGGGATGAGTCTATAGACAGCGCCTGGCCCCTCGCCTTACCGTGGGCCTTTGCAGACTCTCAATTTTCTGCACCCCTGTCAGCCCCTTTGGCAGGCTTGATGTGCAGCCCTAATCCTCGCTGCTGGCCGCCTCCCTATTCAGGAGGGTATGCAAATACTTCCAAACCAGAGCATTTTAGACCTATTCAAGGCCCAAGACAACACACTTTTCATTAGCATTTGAAGTGTGAGGGCTGAAAAAGGGGAATGGACAACTTTTTTCTCTCTTTTTTTCTTTCTTTTTTTTTTTCCTCCTTTTGGCTGGAAGCTTTGGGGAGACTTGAAAATGTACGTTTTTCATCTCTTTGCACACATCAGCATCGGCGCTAAACTTCAGAGAGACGCATTGACTGCCCTGGGGGAAGGCATTCAGGGGGATTTTTACACATACACAGAGGGCCATCGCCTGAAATAAATCACAGAATGGAGGTGGCAGAGATGAAGCGAGAGGAGTTCAGCAGGCTAAGCTACGCGTCCAGAGGCATGAATTTAAATGGCGATTTATTTTCTTCTCTCTCTGCTCTGGCGTGAACCTTCTTCAGCCCTGGGGAGGGGCGCGCGGAGAGCGGGCCGGACTCGTCCGCCGCCCTCCGCAGAAGCCGGGCCGGCAGCGGGAGCGGGCAGAGCCTGGCACTGCGCGCCCAGGTCACAAGTTCAATCCCCTTCTGGGTCAGCTGGCTTTTCTCGGCAGCGCAGCCCCAGACTAAAGGCCCGAGCCCCTCATTCAGGCCGAACGTCTCGCCGAATGTGTGCCCCCGTCACCCCACGAAACAGCCCGGCCGAGCCGGGAATCCACCCCGGGGGCGGGCGGCACCTCTCTGCAGAGGGGCGCTGGGAGGGCGGGTGACGGGCGGGCCGGAGGGAGGGAGGGAGGCGGGGCCGGCCGACAGCTTCACTGTCCTCCCAGCCTGGCCGCTGCAGGTGTGACGACTGAGGGCGTTAGTGCCTCCTGCCTGCCGAGCGAGCGCTCCAATCCTCCCGGGCTGGGCCCGCCGGACGCTGTCATAAAGGAGCCTTCTTGGGCCACTTTCGGATATTGGGGACGATCCTTGTGCGCGTGACGCCGAGAGGAGCGCTCTTTCACATGGACAGAGACTACAGAGCGCCAGATATTTTATCTATCTATCTATCTATCTATCTATCTATCTATGTATTATTTTTTTCTTTTTCATTTTGGGGGAAGTGAGTTATTAATAAGTCTCACGCGGATAAGTCCCCAATGAACTTGCAGAGCTAACCAACCTAACTGGAAATCTGATTCAGTCAATTACTGCCTACCTTATACTGCCCCAGTTAACCCTTCAGTGTCTTAATTTCGCCACCTATAAAATGGGCATTATAGTTTCCCGTCTCGCAGGGTTGTTTGAGGATTAAATGAGCGATGCATGTGAAATGCTTAGTTATGTAAGTAACCCTAACGATGAGCGGACATGTTTATTGTAAGAGACTAAATCCTGCGTTTTGCATCTCTCGCCTTAAGAGAAGTGACAGGATGGCAGGGCAGGCCAGATGCCTTCCCACATCCCCATGACCTGACCCACCGACCCTACCCGGCGGACTTCTGTGCCTGTGTGGACGGTCTTCTGGTCTTCTGGCCCCTGCCACTTCCTGACTTTGGCCTATGCAGAGATTTCCTCCCTTGTTAACCAGCAATGATCACACACTTCCTCCAGGAAGTCCTCCTTGCCCTGTCCCAAGGAATCCTGCCTTGCTTAACTACTGGGTTTTAGATGTTCAAGTCTCTACACACCCAAGGAAAGGTCACAGCCCAAAGCCGGTTCAAGGGAAGCTGTTTAAAACAGAGACCGAAATTTTAAGAAAATAAGGAAAAAGCAATTCCCAGTGGGCCTTCTGGAGGAGACGATCCCTCTACTCCTCATCCACAGAAGAGAGCAAGTAAAAAAGACGCCAAGGAAAAGAGCTGCCCTCCGGTTCAACTGGACGTCGTCTAACCCACCCTGAGTGCCGCCCCTTAGGAAGGAAGCTTGTGTTCATGATGACTCCATTCTGGACTTGATTCTACCAGGGCACTTCCTTCTTCAGGATCCCCAGCCCATGTGTGCCCCTAACACTGGTACATGGACTCTGCACATCTCTCTTCTCTCCGCCTTATTATTGCCCCAAGTCTTCACCTCGTTTCTCCTCCTAAGCAGCCATCTCCAGAAAAAAACGAGTGTTCTTTCTCAAAACATGTTGTATGCAATAAATATATACAACTTTTATTTGTTGATTAAAATAAATAATAATGAATTTTAAAAGAGCTCACTTTCCCAACACTCACCTCTCCCCTCTCACCCTTCCCTCCATACACTTGCCTGGCCCCAATCTGAAAATACAAAAAACTTCCTCCTGCTCCTTATGGTGCATGAAGAAGGTGCTCTGAGAAATATTTCAAGATTGTAAAATGCTGAGCCACTGCAGTGACCTAATGAAAGCGTAAATCCATTGGCCAGTTTTTGTTTGTTTGTTTGTTCATTCTTTGAGATAAGGTGTCATGTAATCCACGCTGGCCTGGAAGTCACAGTCCTCCTGCCTCAACCTCCTGAGTGCTCGAATTAGAGGGATGCGCCATGACACCTGGTTCAATGGCTGATTTAAAAGAAAACATTTAATAATGTTCAGCTCTTGGGAGAGAAAGTTAGGAAGATTGCTGATGATGGTAAGGAAAAATGAAATGAGAGAACTCTGTTCTGTAGTTACTGTGGTTCACAAATCATCCCAAACTAAGTGGCTTAGGGCAAGCACCATGTTTTTGACTCTGGTCCTGGAGTTGACTGCATCGTTGCCCAGGTTTGGGGCAAGCCTGGCTGGTCTTGGCTGGGCTTATAAGCAGCTGCTGGGTTAGCTGGAGGCTGGTTCCTGTTGAGAAAGGGCCTGGAACGGAGGGGAATATTTAGGACCATTTCTGCCAAAAAATGTACCAATTACTGAAGTGGCTCATCAGGCCGGGTTGGAAGGCAAATCAGGTCAGGTGAGGACTGCAGGTGGAGATGAGGCCGTGGGAAGGGGAAGGAAGCAAGCGGCTGGAGCGCACAAGGAGCACGAGGCAGCAGTTCATTAGGACGATGGAGCGAGAAGGGCAAAGGTCAAACCAGCCACCTGTAGTGGCAACCAGGATGCCAGCAAAGGGAGAAACCCTTCCAGAGCTTAATTTCCTTGTCCACAAAATCAGAAGCATAACATCTAGATTCAAGGTGGCTGTGAGACTACAGACACCTACATAAAGCATGTGGACCTCCACACACAGCCTGCCCACACGTACACACGTCCAGCACACGTACGGAGCACCAGACCGAGAGGCCCAGGAGGCCCCAGTGCCTCTCATCCCTCAGCCTCTATTCCCAAATGGCCCTGGGAGCGTTCTCTTTTTACTGACCCCTCCTCAGCCCTTCTGCCAGGCAGCCGCATTTCCAGAGCTCAGTAGCTACGCGGAATTGGCGGCTACCATACTGCAAAGGGCAGGCTTGGTCCCTGGACCTGTCACTCACTCGCCTCTTGAGTCCACAGAGCCCGATCGCTTCAGTGCAACTCTGCGCTCATGAATGCAGCAAACTCTAAGGCTCAGACCTCTCTGAAGTCCTGGCACACACAGTCACTGTCTCTCTGATGTGTCCCCTGGAATGTGCGAAACCTTCTCAGAGTCAGCACGTCCAAAACAACAACCACGAGCTGCCCCCCGAGTATGCTCCCCCCTTTATTTTTGCCATTTCCCTGGACGACAATATTATTCTTTTAACTGCTTCCTCTGTAAATATTGGAGAGTCCCTTGACTTTTCTTCTCTGCCCAACCCCACTTCTGATCTATCACAAATCCTCTGAACTCCGTTCGCAAGACGTGTCTAAATTCAAACCCTTCTCATCTCCGACACAAGCATGCTAGTCCAAGCTGCTGTCTTGCCTGGGCCAAAATTAGTGACCCCCTAAGTGATTTTCCTTCTTCCACTGTTCTCAAACCCTTTTTCTGTTCTTATCAGCCATCCTTGTGATGTCACTAAATAGAAGTTGGCTCCTACCACTCCTCTGCTTCAAAACCTTCCAGTGCTATTCCATTTCAGAGCAAAAGTCAACATTCTCTTAAGAACCTCTGGTGATCTGTGCTCTAATTTCTTCCCACCTTTTCCCTTGCTCACTGTAGCTCAGCCACACCCACCACAGGGCCTTTGCACTTGCTATTTTCTCTGACCGTTACACTTTTCCCTCAGATGGTTCCCTGCTTTCCTCCAGTGCTGTGCTCGGCTGTCACCTTCCCAGCCCAATCCTTCCTCACCCTGCTTAAAGCAGCTCCCGCTTCCTGCCCAGCACACCCCACCTCTTCTTCTCTGTTTTCTCTGTCTCCAAAGTGCATCTTCCATTGGATTCTCCATTTACCTATCTACTCATCTATTTATTTGGTTGGTTGGTTAGTTGGTTGGCTATTTTCTCTCTCTTGCCCAGGATAGAAATGACACGGAGGGGAGAGATTTCTGTCGTTCTGCTCCCAAGCTACACCCGGGCACAGAACAGTACCCGGCATGCAGAGCTAGTCAGTAAAACTTTGCTTAGTGAATAAACAAGACAATGATGATAGCAAGCTTATCACTGCCTGACTCACAGCTGGTGTCCAGTCAGTCTTAGTTTTCTTTGCTTGTAAGGATACAATGACATAATGAATGAGACATGATCTATTACTATAAAATGTCACACAATTCCAAGTCACTACCACCTCTGTTGCTGCCTTTACCACTGCCTTCTTCTTAGCCCACGTGGATTTGGAGCGGGGAGTTAGATAGGACTGTTGTCAGAAACAGACATCGCGCAGCCAGGGCTTGAATCTGGCCCTCGGTGACCCAGATGCTTCTTATCTGTTGTAGGCTAGAACCGCAGACAGTGGAGTAATTATAATCTCATCTAACATAAGAGCTGGGGCTCCTGTGTTCTCACGGCTCTGTACACGAGATAACTCGTACAGAGAACAGGCGCATGGCTTGAAAAGTCGGCCACCAGGGGCCATTTGGTGCCAGGGCAAGAAGCCCTGGACTCTGCTCCAGAGGACTAGAGACCCAGATAACCAGACCTGAGCCGTTAAAAACAGGTTAGCAGTGCGGTTTTACTAGGCGTCGGGGCAGGGGAATATATTTTAGGAAAATTTTCCTATCCAATCATTTTTAAATGAAGAGTGAGCTTCAAGCCCCTAAAAAATCATGTGTGAATGTGTTCATTTCCAAATATACTATTCTATTCACCATGGTATTATTTATACCCTGTAAATAGCTTTAGAAATACAAGGAAATAAAAATTTAGAAATTGTCTATTTCTGCTAAGAGTACCTTCCCCCGTCCCCAGCTCTGCTCTTCAACATTTCGGTATAGTATTTCAGAATGGACCATTTGCTTTTTTATAATGCAATGGGTTTCCTCCAGAAATTGGAAAAGGATGACTTTTTGGAAATTAAATAGAAATGGAGATACACGTAAAAATGTCCTATAATGACCAGCTCTGAGGTAAGGCAAGTAAATCTTAGCCAGTTTGTGTCGAGAGAGGGCAGAGGATCGCCTACTCTAATGGTCTGGATGTGGCTTGAGTACGTTCCCCAGAGTCTGTGTGGGGGAAGCGTGGTCCCTGGCGTGGCGAGGCAGCAGGTGCCGCTGGGTGGAAGGGCTCCGGGAAATGAAGAGATGGGGGCACTTCTCCTGGGAGTCACGCTGGGTCTTGCAAGGAAGTTGTTATCAGAGGGCAAGACGGCCCTCCCCTTCTGCTCCCAGCTTGCTCTGCAGGAACCGGATGAGGTTGCCGCTGTCCGCAGAACATGCCCTATTGTTTTACAGTGATTTGTTTTATAAGTAGAAGTACGCTCTAAAACAACAATAGAAAAATAAATATATTATCAAGTCTTATGTACTGCACCTAACTGGATGTGTGCTCTCTGATAGGACTGGCAGTGCGGTGGGCTGCCCGCACCAGCATCTCCACACACACCAGGACTTGGCATGCAGCCCTCGGAGGCCGCTCAACATCCAAACTGTGTGTACTGCTGCATACTACTCCATTTATTAACATTTCATATTTTCTCCATTCTACTAGGGATGGACTTCTGTTTCTAGTTGCAGATTATCAAAAAATAACACTGCCATGAACATTTTGTATGTCTTTTGGTGTACGTATGTGCATATTTTCGTTAGGTATATACCTAGAAATAAATGTATGGAGTCACAGGATATGAGGACACTGTAATCGGGGATCGTCAAACAATTTTTTCCAAGTGGATATAAGGGGAAGTAAAAGGGATTAAGATGTGTTATGCACATGCGCCAATTTCACACGATGAATGTAATCATTATGTTTTGCAAACACGTACTAATAAAATTTTTTTAAAAAGTTGTTAGAGTGACTTGAACTATTTACAGTCCCAGCCTCGGTTTATGAGCATTCGGGTACCCCAAATTCTCACCAATTCTTGGTATTTTTCACGTGCTTTATTTAAAACATTCTGAATACGGTAGTATTATTTTGCACTCCCCTGATAACAAATGATGGTTAACATCTTTGTGCAGACTATTACCCACTTAGAAACGTATTTTGTGAGAAGCTTGTTCAAGGTATTTGTCCATATTTTAATCAGTTGTCTGGATTTATTTCCTGATTAAAAGGACTTGTTTATATATTTTGAATATAAGCCTTTTGCAAGATATTTACACTGTGAAATTCTCTATGTGACTTTTTACTTTCATAATGGTGTTTTATAATGTATACACGTTCTTAATTTTTCATGAATTCTACTTTTCTTTTATGATTAGTATTTTAGAGACTGTTTAAAATGGTTTTGTATCCCAAGCTCATAAAAATGTTTTCCTATATCTTCTTGAACATTATTATTTTACCTTTTATGTTTAAATCTATGATGTATTTGGAACTGATTTGTGTGTGTGTGCGTGTGTGTGTGTGTGTGATGAGATGGGGGTCAAGATTTTTTCCACACAGATAATCAGGTGAATAAGAATCATATATTGAAAATTCCACCACTGCCCAACTTCGTTCATGTTGCATTTTTGTTATGGATCAGTGGGCCTCTTATGAGAATATCTATTTACAGACTGTCTGTGAGGTCCCATTTATCTTTGGGCACTTATTTGCCAATACTAACATGATGTCTTCGTTATTTTAACTTTAGAATATGTCTGAAATTTTAGCGGTCCATAATCTCTAATTTTCATCTCCTCTTAAAAATTACCATGGTTATCCTTTGCTTTTTTTGTATATCTGCATACATTTTATTTGTTTTTCAATTTTAAGAGAAATATTATTTTGAGATAACTGTGGATCAAAAGAAATTACAAGAAATACAGAGAAATCCTGAGTAGGCTTTATCTAATTTTCCCCATTGGTAACATCTTAAATACTACTGTGTAATATCACATCCTGGATATTGACATTAAAATTCATTGTGGTTTTAAGTTGAATTTCCCTAATGGCTGAATACTTTCATATGTACCTATTTGCCCCTCGTGAAATGTCCTTTCATTTTTTTTCTTTTTGCCCATTTTCTTTGTGGATGTTTTGCTCTTCAATGTTGAATTTTGAGAATTCCTTACACTTTAGATAGTAGTCCTTTTTCATATATATAATCTACGAATGCATTCTCCCAGGCTGTAATTTAGATTTCACCCTCTTTACAGGGGTTTTCACAGAGAAATGCTTTCAATTTCGATGAGTTCTGACACCATTTTTTTTTTCATTTTTGGATCATAGTTTTGGTGTTAAGTCCGAGAACTTTTTGCAAATTTCCACACCCTGAAGTTCTTCTCTGTGATTTTCTACCTTTGTATGTCTCATTTCCCATTGAACTTTGTGATCTAGTTGCAAAATAAATTTTGCATAAGGTGTGAGACTTAGGTTAATTTATTTCGTGGCTTGTTGATTTATCTCTCCCCAGTTGTTGAAAAGCTGTTTTTCTCAACTGACTTGCTTTAACACTTTATAAAAAATCAGCAGAGCATATTTATATGAGTCTATTTATTGGTTTCTATTTTATCCCATTGATCTATGAGTCCATTCCTCTGCCAATACTACACAGCTTCTATTACTGTAGCTATACTTGCCTTACAATCTAGTAGACTGATTTCTCTCATTTTATCATTTCATTTGTCTCCTTCAAAATTGTTTTAGCTTATTAATTCCTTTCCCTTTCCATATACATTGTAGAATAATTGGGTCTAGAGCTACAAAAAGTATCTTGTTGGGATTTTGATAGAGATCGCTTTAAACCTATAAATCAATTTGGGAAGAACCAACATATTTATGATGTTGAACCTTTCAATTTATGATCATGGTATATCTAATTTCTTGACATAAGGGTCTCACTAAATTGCCTAACCTGGCCTACACTCACAATCCTTCTGCCTCAGCCTCCCAAGAAGCTGAGACTGTAGCCATGTGCTCCAGTCCCCAGCATCGATCATAGCATATCTTTATTTATTTAGATCTGAAAATTTCTTCCATCAGCATCTAATAATTTCAGCGTATACATACTGCACATTTTTATTAGATTTATAATGATTTATTTCTGAGAGAGGTGTGTGTGTTGTGTGTGTGTGTGTGTGTGTGCGCGCGCGTGTGTGAACATCCCTTGGGGTATTCTAGCAGACAATCAGGTCATCTGTAAATAGGGACTGTTTTGTTACTTTACTACTTTTCCTGTGGGCCAGCTAAATGAACATCTTGGTTGCTCAGTAACACGCAGGAGTAATTGTGGAGTTCTGGGTGAAGCCTTCTTTCTCCGGAGAGGGCGCTCTACATCCTCTCGGAACACACTCGGCTTCCTTAAATCAGCCTGGAGCGTGAGGGGCTGAGTCTCTAAGGCTCCTCCGACTGCCTCGCTCTGATGCTGGGAGCTGGCTCTCCGCGAGCTCCGGCTAGCAAACAGCCCGCCCTGTTTACTCATTTGCCTCCCTGTTGGTGGCGATGGACTTCGGTTTTTGTTTCTTTATTACCATGTAGCAAAAAAACCCATAAAATAAAAACCCCATAAACCTCCGTCTCTTCTCCCTGGCCGTCTCAGCACCCTGGTCTGGAGTTCTGGGAGCTTCGGACGTCGGCCTCACCTCGCACCGTTCTCAGTTCTCCAGAATCCGGCAGCCCCGGACACCCACGTCCTCAGAACTCTAGTTCGGTTTTGCGGCTCTGCCCCTGTGTGTTCAGAAAATCGTTGCTAGACCCTCCACATTTCAGGGTGGCTTTCCGCCCACTTTCTCAGTCTCGCGGCCCACTGCGGTGCCAGGTTTGTCCAACATCCTCAGAGTAGCTTGCAAACTGTTGAGTCACTTCTCGGTAATTCCAACTGGTGACCTGGTTGGATTTCATAGATGGATCAAGACGTGTCCTTTCATCCCACAGATTTAGTAGAAGAGACAGCAAACGTAGACTCAGAGTTTGCATAAATATACACAAATACCCTCACATAATCACAAACTGTGCGACATGCCGAGAAAGTTTAGAAACAAATTATCCAGGATGAGGAAGAGATTTCTGGTTTTGAGTAGTCAGGGAGAGTAGTGAAATTTGTCTTGTTTCTATCTTTGCATCTAATCTTCTTACTACTTCACCCATAATATATTTTATACATTTTATATATCATATAACTTTTGTATTAATAATTATATAATTATTATAATTACTGGTACAATCATGACAGAAATGGTTCCCTGGGGACCCAAGGAGGTTAAACACCAATAATGTGCACACGGATTGCTTGCATTTGAAATGAAGTTTCATGTCACGTCTGTCTGGATTTTTCATTTGTTTGATTTTGTTTTTTGGATTCATGGGGGTGCAGTGTGCGGGTTTATCCAGAAACTTGAAACTATATCCCAAATCCATTTCCACCTCTTTTTCCAGTTATGATGCCTCCATGCAAAACTACACAAAATATTTGATGGATATTTTCTAAATGGCTGCAGATAGAAGGATCTCTCAAAAACGAGAAAAGAAAAGCACCCAAAGGGTCCTTCTGTCTATTACGCCACACCTCAGTGAGGCCCAGAAGGGCAGCTCCTTCTGCCCCGATTTAGGGACTGAAAACACACCCACAACCAGAAAGCATCTCTAAAGTTGGCAGCCAGCTGTGCTTTGCACCCAGACCACAAATAGGATAATGAAGGCTTTCTTTTGGTAAAATAAAAGGCAGAAAAAACACTACCACAAAAATGTGTCATCATCCGCCCTGCTGTGTCTCCGCTGGTTTCTTAGTACCAACACAGTACTTACCGTATAGGGTAGTACTAACACCACTAACAACCTCTGCCCACATCTGGAGCCTGCTAAAGATGGACCAAAGCAAATCAGTGACTCCCCTCTTCACTCTGAACCTCCGCGAGCAGTAAAATCTCCCCAAATCTTTACAAAGCAAGTGTGTACCTCCTTATGCTACTTAATCATGTTTGACGAGGGTGATTCTCCAAGATTTTGAACTTTCTTTCTTCATCTCTTCGTTCATTCTTAAGTACTTTTAAAAAATACTAATGACAATTCTAAATTCCTTTTTTATAGATTTTGATTAGTATATGTTCACAATGCGTAGTGAATGCATCCATCATGGGGAGCTGGTACATGTATATGTCACATCCTAATTCCTTCTACTCCCCATCGTCTCCATCCCCAGAGCCCCTTCCCAACCTCACAAAGCGTATCTCCTTGTTTCCTATTATCTATCTTTTATTTTGTTCTTTAAATATTTGTACTCCGAGTTTCTTATATAAGAAATCATGCAATATTTAACCTTCTCTGTCTAATTACACATAGTATTATGGTTGCAAGGTGTATCTCTTTTCCTACGAATGGCTCAAATTTTCATTCTTCATGGCTGACTAGTACTCCATTGTGTGCAAATACCATTTTCTTCATCCATTCATCTGTTGATGGGTATATTGACTGCTTCTAAAATTTGGCTATTATTACTTACACTGCTGTCTTCTTTTGTTGGGATTAAATGATAATATGAAGATGCTCTCTCAGGTCTCTCTGGGCTGCAAGTTAGAAATCTCATGTGTCCTGAGACTCTGTCCTGCCGCACAAGCTGCAAGCACACCACATACCTCCCTCGATATCCTGGAGTCTCCAGAGAATGATCGTCTTGTGCGCAGAACTGAGTCTGTTACTATTCTGCAGCCGCTTGGTTGAAGATCTGCTGACTGTAAATTACCTACAGCAGGAATCCTGACTTCTTATTTCTAGAAGTCTCTGTGTAACACTACACCTGATACAATTTCTGGATGCTCCAGCAACAGAGAAACTTTGCCAGCCACCAAGCAGAGCATTCAGAGAGATAGAGTTTGGTATAAAATGCTTCTCTCCCAAGTTCCCTGTGGCTCTTTGCCACCATGGCTTGGAGTCTTCTGCTCCCTGGAGACTCAAAAATACTGCCATGGAGGATGTCTGTTGTGTTCTAATCATTCTCTTCTTCTTTTATAGAAATTAAACTCCTTTCAGCCAACATTTTAAAAAATTTCTCTGCAGAAGTAAGGATCCCCATGCATACCATCTCTGGAAAACAGCAATTTTGGCCACAATACACTGTGCTATACACACACACCCCCAAATGGTCTGGAATTCATAAATGGCAGCTATTTTTCCTATTTCTGATTCCATCTTCAGCCCATACCTTCCATAAAATAATTCATTTGGTTATCTTAAAATTAAGTTTGAAAGCTCAGCTATTAGCATGTTCTCTCTGAAAATATACAAGAAAGTTCTAAGAGTATAAAAGCCAAATGTGTTTCAACCACTAGAGTAGAAAGGGAGATCATACTTAGGTCTGTATATGACCTGTACATTGCTGCTGCTGTTGCTAGGAGAGGCCTTGTTTGTCCGAGTGTCCAAAGACCTCCAAAAAAAGAGACATAATCCTTCCCATAATAAAAAAAAATGCACAAGAAAACAATTTTCAGGGGGAAATAATTATTGACCAAACTGTCTAAAAGGAGGGGAATTAATGTTGCTTTGTTCAAATGTGGGTCAGGAGCATCTATCATCTATCACTAATTTCCCAATGCCTTTCCTTTATGCGACATTCTTAATCATGTCCATTTTTGGAGCTCAGTGGGGATGATAGAGATTAAGACGTTTACCTAAGTTTATCCCACTAGCTCTGTGTAAGGCAGGATTTGAACCCAGTGAGAGCCAACTCCATAACTGATGCCTTTCCCCTGTTGCACATCATCTCCTAGGTTGGAAGCCCTCATTAGGTTTTGTGAGAAAGTAGATTTAAGATAGACAAATAAAAGTTAAGGAATGTGCTTAGGTAGAGGTAGCCTAAGTAAAACTGAAATAGAAGGAATTGTGAGCTAAGAGTTTTAGCTCACAAAGAAAGGATCTAGAGGGCTGAGAAACATAGAACTGGGTCAGCAAGAAACTCAACTATATAGAGGTCCCAGTATCATGCCTTTAATTTATTTTACAGACATTTTCTGCTCAGGCAACATGAAAAATATTCATGTCAATATAGCCCTTGGTCAGCTAAGACCTTTACTTGGAGTAAAGTCTCCAAGTTTCCCTTGGAGTGGAACAGATAGCACAGCAAGAAAAGAGGTTTCCTACGGAGGGAAGGCATAGAGAGTCCATATGAAGAGCGGGTAAGATGCCAAACGGTTCTCACAGGCGAGTATCGAGAATGAGACGGAAAACTTTACCCAGTTCTTGTAAAAACATATGACACATCTTCCAATTGTACACTGCTTTAAACTCTGACGGCCGAAGAAGGTCTAAAGAGAAGCCTAAATGCTTAAACCACACAATGAGTTCTGAAAGGACTATGAATGAAATGATTATAATTCTGCTCTGGGTTGAGAAGAGTTAAGAAACAAAGGTAGTAATACCTATGAAGTTGGGAAATACGTAACTTCTTTGTAAACTAAAACCAAACTAAGGAGCATCCCCAAACATGGGGGCAGATTGCTTGACGGCAGGTAGTAGGTAATACTGTGTAGAATACTTAATAGTCATAGAACGCAAATACACAATAAGCCTTAGCTGGAGCCCTTGAGAAATGGCTGACGAAGGACAGCTTTGATATTGAAAGAGCTGAGGTACTATTTTTTCAATAATTAAAAATGTCCTCCTATTTTTCCCGTGTTAAGTGGCCCCAGAACTGCACTGTTTCTACTTTTCGTGTGTCCTCTTTGTGACAGTTCTCTCTCTTCCTTGCTATTATCTGTCCCTTTTAGCTGACATTAACATTTTTCTTCTTTTCTCTTATTTTCTAAAGCAATCGATTTAGTCAGCTGAAAACCTGGAAACCAGGTAACAGAGTTTGTTAGAATTATGTGTAGGTCAGAGTCGGCTCCAGAGATACTCTAAGTACTGACAAACAGTCGACCTTCATTATTATCTGGCTGGTGACATTCTCCAAGAGTATTTTTGTTGTCAGAATCATAAGATCAGTGCCACTGATCTATAATCACTGAAAGCCTAAGAATAACGTAACCTGGGTTATAATTCAACTTAATCAAAATCTGACTTGCTTCGCATTCTGCACTGATTTGTACTTGTCTACGGCCACCCAAGAAGTAAATGGGGGAGCTGGCTTGAACCCAGGTTGGTGTGAGCCCAGGCTGATGACCGCAGGCTCGACTCTTCCCCTCTCAGCCACCGTGCTGCGCGGACCCAAGCCAGCCACATAAGCAGCTAGCCATTAGAGGGAGGGCTCGGCATCCTTTCCCCCAGGCTCTCTGGGACAGGCCCGGGTGGAAGCAACATGGATTTCTGGGACTCCTGGTGGCAGATTATTCCTCTGAGGTAAAAAGAACAGCTGTTCACCTTGTGACTCACTAAATTTTGATGAGAGTTAGAAGCTGCCTGAAATGTTATTGGCATCATGGAAGGGACCTAACTAAGCCATCTGAGGCCTCATTCTCCAGGTCAGGGGACTTTGATCCGCAATAGTCCCCTCTGCTAGTGACGTTCGTTCTCAAGCAATCACCACACGAACCAAGCCAGTCTCACTTTTACTCCTGCAGTACAGCAAATTAAATCCTAATTTGACAAAACTAAAAGGGCGGGAAGGAGCTGATCGTAATAATCTGCACACTATTCCTCCCTCTCATCACTGCAAATCTGTAATTCCAGAACTCAAGGATGCCTACACAGAGACTTGGTGTTCTTGTTATTCTCTATTCCCTAAATCATACAAGTGGCCACCAGGTTAACTAATCCTCACCTCCATTTATGGAGAGTTCTTCCTGGATCCTAATTGTCAAACACAACGGAAAATTCATTTCATCCTCATTACTAACATTTAGATTACAGTTAACAATGTGACACAGTCTACTGTGCTTCAAGTTGTGACCCACCGAGGGGAAAACCTGGAACATGGCCCCACTGGCGTCTACTCAGTCGAATGTCTAAGAAGCGACTGGAACTGGGGAAGAAAACCTGATTACAGGTATTGTTTGCATGGTCTATTTTAGTCTTGAAATACTTGGGAAGACTTGGTCAAAAGACAAGAAAGGACAAGTTTTCAACAGCGGGTATTTTCCATTCTTATGAATGTAATTTTGTCCCTGCTGAGAATTCAGAAGTTGCCTTATCCAAAAAGACACTGACATCCTATACTATGCTTTATTTGACATCTTATACTGCACATTAAGCCACATGGGCGAACTTCAAATGACTCTGCTATAGGAATGTATATCTGGTTTAAAAGCTGGGGTCAGCTCCAGTGTGCTTCCTCGTGTTGCTCCCGGAGGGGTTAAAGACATCTGTGAACACATCTTCTCATTACTTTTGTCTTCCTTCAGTTTTCTAAAATAGCCATCAGATACCCAAACATTTAAACATCTTCCATTACAGCTGGAGATTACAGTTGGTGAGGGAGGGAGGGTGGTTTGGGGTATAAGTATCAGAGCCCAGTATGGATTTGTGATGATTGCTAAGAAAAAGTGTGAGTAGAATGAATCATTAGATAATTTATGGTTTACTGAGGAAAAGTGTCCTACACCAATTTCTGGGATAATACGGTCGTAAGATTCACTACTGTAAAATTTAAATGAAGAGAATTAAGACTTTTCTCTCCCACGAAGATACAAACAACCAATGAACCGTATTACCAAAAATGGAAACAGAAGCCCAAATTGTGTAGTCATGAATTAGTATCAAAGAAAGCGGACACCTATGTGTAAACAAGATTTCCCATCAAATATTCCTTTGCTGTTTCTCAAAAACTTTAGGTATAATTTATTTCAGGAGTTTGCATTGCTTTTTTTCTGTTTGGAATACTTTTCCCCCAGATATATACATGGCTCCCTTTTTAACTCGAGTCTGTGTTTGAAGGTTGCCTTCTCAATGATGCTACCCTGACTGCTCCCTGCTAGGTGTAAAACTACTTTTTCTCAACTACCCATAACACGGTCAGGTTCTTAGTTGGCTTTGTTTATTTCTAGAGCATTTACCAGCTACTCCTCTCCTGTCCTCTGCACTAGTACCTCAGCTCCCAAGGGCGAGAATCGTGGTCTATTTTGTTGACTGCTGCATGCCTGGTGCACATGAGATGTATGTAGAATGATATGCACGTAGACTCCCAGTAGAACAATGTCTGGCACACAGAGGACTCCTGATAGTCACTGAGGACTAATATTTAGTCACTTTCTAAATATTAGGAAGTTTTACAATTATTTCATGTAATTATATGGTCCAGAGTGACTTCCGAGAAGTCCATGAGATTTCAGTAGTCTCATCTAGCTAATGCAAGGTGGACAGACAGGAAGGGAAGCCCAGAGCACCCCTACTTGTTCTGGACTCAACAGGAATTCAGAGACAGGGTTTGGAGAAGCTCACTGTCAGGGCTGAGCTCAAGAGTGCAGAGTGGAAAATGGGGATGAACAACAGTAACTAGACAGAAATAGGCTCTGAAAGAGCCCGGGTCGAAAGCAAACAAGGGTCTGCTGAGACGATGTACTGGAATAGCATAAGAAGAGCTGTGGTTACAGCGGTTGGGTGAAATTAGGAAGCTTGCATGTGTTGAACAAGCTTCAGGATGTTTAGCCCTCACACAAGTGTTACAGTGTCATGCGTCTGGCTGGCCAGTGATGGAGTCACCTTTGTCAGCCAGGATAGGTGCTACTTCAGAGAACCTAGTGCCACAGCTGCTATGCTGGTTAAGCCTGCATATGTACTTACATATTCACATTCTGTACGTTCGTTTTGAAACATCTATCTCTTGACTTCCCACTTGGTGGTACCCTTTTTACTGGCGTCACCCAAGCACAGTTCTCATCCCCCATCTTTCATAGGCCACAGAAATATTTAGCAATCATTATATCTATGCAAATGATATTCAGAGAGAAGCCGGTAATTTAATTTAAAAATTTCCTCGAGTAGTGTGAACCACTTGCCAACACACCCAGATGCATTACATGTTCTATATATTTTCTTCTTGAGGATTCTCTCAGAGTCTCCTGAGTTTCTAATCTGAACAAGTTACCCTCGCGACCTCACACGGAGTGGTCAGTTTAGATCTCCCGTGTCACAGAAAGGTTGGCATAGTTTTCCTTCATTCCTCTCTTGCTGGGATCTTCTATTTCTAGGATCCCGTATCTTCTATTTTCTCTGTTCATTATTAATTTTTGTCAAGACAGACAGATCTTCCACTAGTTTCCCAAGAAAGAATGCATGAAGGATACCTTTTCTTTCTGAAGGCAGTTTTATTCTGTGTAAACAGATGATAGTTTGGTTAGGTATAGAATTTTAGGTTGGAAATAGTTTTCCTTCCTAGGTCCATCAACCTCTAGCTTTCAAAGTTGCTTTTAAGAGGCTAAATTCTATTCTGGTTCTGGATTCCAAAGTAGACATTAGGAAAATGACCAAATGATTTTATTATCAAATTAATTTTATAAATATTGCTCTGTTTAATCAATGTAAACACTGTGCATGTTTTAATACTTTTATTTGAGTTAAAATTTTATGATATCATGGACGTGTTTTTGCCTTATGGTTCAAATATGGATCTTTGTAACTTTTATTCCTAACACAAATGTGTATGTGTCTTTTCTTTCCTCCAAATTCAATTTGTGCAGGAGCTCTTTCCGTGTTGCTCTTTTTTTTTTCCTCCAGCAGGAACGTGTTGGCAGGAGGATGGGGAAGGAAGGGGTGAAAATGTTCCAGAAACAGAGAACAGTCAGTGTGAAAGCTGCAAGTGAGACAGAGTCTATCTGGTTGAACTATCTTATGGAGAGAAAGCCCGACTGAAAGAGCATAAAGGGTGTGGCCAGCGGCACACGCTACTTTGTCCAGTGATTGTAGTATTTACCAACCAAGCCAGGGAATTTCTGAGGATGAAAGGAGAGGGAAAATATTAAGAAGTATAGCAAAATGGCAAGTGTAAACCAGACAAAGTAAGGTTTTCTAGCATGTTGGAACATGTGATTATTCTTCAGTAATCGTGCCCTAACCAGTCCCAGATTTCTTGTCTTCTGTGTTTTCCCCCATTCCTCAATTATGCTAACTTCATCTACAACCAATGTATATTTGGTAGCTGTTTTTTGTCTCACATTCATTATTTGTCTTAGCTACTTTTCTCCTCCCTGAGGCACAATATTCAACACTAGCAATTTAAGGAAGAAGAGGTTTATTTTGGCTCACGGTTTGTAGAGGGATTAGTCCATGGTCAGCTGGCTCCAAAGCAACATGGCATGGCAGAGGGGCACGGCAGACAAAGAGCTGCTCACAGTGTGATGGGCAGACAGGAGAGAGACACACACACACACAGCGGGGAGAAGGGAGAAACTGGAAAGAGAAGTATGTCCTTCCAGACCACACCTCCACTGACCCGCCTCTCGCCACCAAGCCCCATCTCCTAACAGCAAGCCAGCTATGAGTTCCAGTAATCTAATCCCCTTCCAAATATATGAGACTTTGACGGGTAGTTTAGACCTGAACCATAACATCATTTTAATTAATTCGTATATTCCCTCATTCTTTTAACAAATATTTGCTGAACATTCATTTTGACTGCTATTCTTTAAAGTACCTCTTCTCCTTTTAAAAAATTAAACTTTACTTCAATCTCAAATACTTCAAATATATAAAACCAGAAATATTAGAAAATTACTGAAGAAGCTAATGCTGACATATTTTATTCAAAAAGTAAGTTGATAGTAAACTTTGGCCCTATTTGGAACCAGTAAAAATTAGCTAGTTCATTAATAGTTACTATACACTGAGCACGCAGCCAGCTAAGTGTGGAGGAGAGTCAGCAGGTTTCTGTGAAGGAGCCGGCCTGATGGCCCAGTGAGGGTGTCAGGAAGGATCTTGAGGCAAGTTTAAGATGGCGTGACCTCCAAAGACAGAGAAACCAAGTGAACCTAAGGTAGAAAAAGGCTTTTTCCAGACAGAAAAGTAAAAAACTGCTTCCAAGTTCCAGCATCTGATTTGATGGCCAGGTTATTCTTCAACGTAGTTTCTGTTTTGATCACTAACCGTACAAATTAGAACTTCATTTAAGAGAAATGTATGCTGCAAAACCAAACTATTCCAGCTTTATACTGGAATTTTAGTGAAAACCCTAGACTAATCTTTAAGTTACTGCTGTCCATCAATTCACTTTTTATTTCAAATGTGCACATCGAAGCATATCATTCTTTAGATGGTTAAAACCGCAGTTGGTAGTTTCATATAAATAACCGAGGCTGAAATTTCTACATACTCATGTGAGGTCTTTCATGGCTTTCAGGGAACGTGTGGATGTTTTTCGATTTTTAACAGGAAATTCAGTTGGTACTCCATATGCACAGATTTCACATGTTCAGAGCAATCGATTGTAGGTTATAGCTATTTGGAAAAAGTTGTATCTGCACTGGCCATGTGTAGACTTTTTTCTTGTCATTATTACCTACACAAGATAGTATGGCAGCTATTTACATTTCATGTACATTTCATTAGCTATTTTCAGTAATCTAGAGATGATTTAAAGTATATGGGAGGATGTGCACAAGTTATATACAAATATTAGCCATTTTATATGAGAGTGCTGAGCATCCCTGTATTTTGGTAGCCAAGGACTCCTGGAACCAGTTTCCCATGGACACTGAGAGATGACTGTATGTTGTAGAGAAATAAGATATAAAATGACGAAGCATACTAATATTTAGTCACTAGACAACCGTGGGTGAGTCTTCTAACTGTGCCACTTGGTACATCTTTTGGCAAAGTTCTAAAGCTTTCAGACTTCCAGGCTCCTCGACTATAGAAAAGGAAAAACGGATGCCCACATTGAAGGCTTGTTTGAAAACGCAATGCAACGTACATTGTGTGCTTAGCAGACTGCTTCAGGTTATACATAATAAATGATAACTGCAATTTCTAATTCTCAGATTTCTATAAAAATAAACTCTATTTTAAGATTGGTTTATCCACGTTTGTGAATGGCTGGGTACTTTTCTCAAATAGTAAATAATGTAAATAATGTTCTCCCCATAGCTGATGTAGGATTACTCGGTCAGTGCTCAGAGAGGTTCAGAACGTGTATCCAGTTCTCAGAAGGGGTCTTGGCGACAGGGCTGCACGACCACAGGTCATTCTCAAACCTCGATTACCTTCTGCGGTTGTATGCAGAACACCGACCTATTTCTACTGGGAGTCAGATGGGACGTGTGAGTGTAAAATGACAGTAACATCAACAATAGCTAAATGTGCGTCAAGACACTGTCATATCCCATGAGCTAAATTTCTTAATTTATATACATTAAATTGGCTAAAGTAAAGACACAGTTGCGGTGTCTCGGGAAGGTCAGAAGACTTACTAGTGTTCATAGGTTTTTGGAATCTTAAGCTATTCGAACAAAATTAAGTTTGCAGGTTTACCCAGATAGCCAAACAATAAACACAGGCTGCTCATCTCCAGGCGGACTGGGTAAGAGAACATTCAAGAGTTGGTAGAAATGAAAATGAACCATCACCATAGAGCGGTTTTATAGAACATTTAAATTTCCAAAGCTCAGTGTCCTGGCTTGTGTCTAGATGTCCCCCAGGGCCTCACGTGGTCCTGGGTGGGGTGTTTTCACAGGTGGCTGGATGCAGAGTGTGTGATTACCGAACTAGTGCCCTGGTTGGCTCAGCATAGTTCTGCCGGCAGCGAGGACACCACACCAGGATTAAGGGTGGGGCACTCCCCGCCCTGCGGCCAGGTAGCCCGGATAGACATAAGGCACGGAAAGATGCTTGCCCGCCTCTTGCTTCCCTTGCTGCCTTTTGCCTGTCTGCAGGCCGCCCTGCCTCGGATCCAGCCGAATGTGGACTGAAACCTCCACAAACTATGAGCTAAATGAACCTTTCTTCCCTTAACTTTGGGTTTCGGATATTTTGTCTCAGCAATGAGAAAAGTAACTAAGACACTCAATACTGTAGTGCTCTTTTTTTCCACAGGTAAATTAGAGTAAGAATTTGTTTTTAAATGTGTTTAATGAATCGAACTACCATTATATTGGAAACCAACATATTTTTGGAAAATTATTAGAAGAGTCCATCTAAGATTGTTTAGAATGCTTGAGTTCTCACATATTTGCTTCTAATTCTCTTTTTAAATATTATTTTATTTTAATGGTACATTTTAGATGTACATAGTGATAACATTCATCATAGGGGATTTGTACCTGTACATGACATATCTTGCTGCTTTTTTTTTCCCATTCCCCTCCCCTCGCCCCCTCCTCCCTCCCTATTTACAAACTTGCTTCTAATTCTAAGCAAGAATTTTAGTTTTAAAAAACAAAGTATTAATCTTTAATTTGCCTACATGAAGCCCATTTGTTTCTCCATTTCCATTGTTGTTTTATTTTTAAGGGTAGCAGCCATTCTTTCTTGCTCCCCTTTTTAAATTCATTAATTTCTCAAATATGAGCTCATTCAGATCTAACTCACTCTTCTCTCCAGCACGCAGGTCACATGAGTGGACCAGGAAGAGAAAAAAGAGATTTCAGAAAGCACAATTCTTTTGAGGAGTCACTATGCCTGCTGCAAAATTATTCGAATGAAAAGATTTTTTTTTTCTTTTTGAGGTAAAACGACAATTAAGGTCGACCTCCTTCGCTCAAATTAAAAAAGAGAAAAAGGAGTGTAATGAAGAATCTGACTCCTTCCTCTAATTTTACAAGTTCAATGGTAATCTAACCATGCCATTCATTTACAGAAACCATTAATTTTACTATGCGGCTGAAAGTAGTAGGCCTCAGCTCTCATTCTCTTACTTTTCCCCTCCTTAGTCTTTGTGTATGCACCTGTTCAGGCCACTTTAGCATCCTATTTGTAAAACTTTGGGTAATCCTCTGGCACTAACCCTGGCGTGATAATACTCCTGTTATTCAGCAGCCTAATTACAAAGGACAACACAGATAAAACACTTCAGTCCTATTTTTTAATAGCTGATTTGCCAATTTTACCAAGTTCCAAAGAGAACGGTCTCCAAACCTTGCCGGATTTAAATTTAATTCAAATTTGCTCAGCACAGGGAGCTCCGATACCTTAGAGCAGACCTTTTGTTCTTAGGTTTTTGGATGCCTCACTCCTTTTTAGTAATAATATAAAAATCTCCTTTTTCTAATATAGTTTCATAACATAATTGGAGCATTTTAAAGCATTCCCCCAACACTCGTTTGAGACAACTGTTAATACCGTTCAACAGCACAACCGTCAGAGAATGACAGGCCCTGAGGGGTTTATTTTGCTTAACTTAGATGAAAGATGGCTAGTCACGCTGTCTAATTTAACAAAGTTTCTTCAAGAGCAACGCTATTGGAAGTGGAGTTCAGTAAAGAAAAAGTGTTTAGTATTTCTTTTTTGGTTTTAGATGGGAAAAAAAGAGGGACCTTTTTTTTTTTTCATGACAAACCTAAGGAAAAGATCCTGACTTCAGTATCTGAGTACTTAACTCTACCTCTTTGATCTAGGAAGGGGCTGGAGATGTTACAGTAACAGACAGTCTTAGGAGCCCTGGATACAACTTGGTCGGGTGGAGAATATTCTGAAATGTTGGGGGTTGACTAAATCTCTCCCCTAAAGCATGTTTTGGGATTTTAGAAGGTCCCGTGCAAATGATGGGCAGCCCCTGCTACTTCTTAATCCCCGGATTTTGAAACCCCAAATAACTAAGAGGAAATTTAATACATATGTTTCTGATTCATTTAAACTGACTGCTTCGTCCAAACGGTGTTTTGTAAGAGCCATTTGATATCTAAGAAGCCTTCTCAGTCTTCTTTCTAAGCCTTTTATTTTGCTCCAGAAAATCACATTTTCCTCATGTTCAGCAGAATTGGAAGTAGGGGAAGTTTAAGTTTGGTTCTGAAGGTTGTACAAATGCAGAGTTTGGAGGGTGGCAAACTGTGTCTCCCTTCCGTGACAGCACCAGATAAGTGGGAAACACAAGGATATTACCAAAATGAGAGGCCACCAGCCAGTTTCAATGACAATTCCATTTAGTAATTTCACTAAACTGTACAGTTTTACTTTCTGAGATTTTAATTCCCCAATATTCAATGGCCTTAGCAGGCAGACTCAATTCTATTTTACAAATAGAAAAATCAACCCTACGCTGACGATGCTTTTGTTTGAGTACAAAGTGATGGTGTAACTTGTTAAAAATACCAGCTCCTGAGTTAAAGAATCCTGGTGAAAAAACATGTAGAAGAGACAACCATTTTGGATCACAGGCAAGTCCATTAACTCTGGGGGATTTCAATGTTTTAGGGGAAAAATTAAAGGTTCAAAATTTAAATATTTGATAGATCCCTGAAATTCTCTAAGAATAATAATTGAGAAACATCAAAGTAAAGTCAGTGATTTGTGATTCATTCGTAATAGTCTACTGGTTTAAAGTCTACTGCTAAGAATCAGGCACTGTGCTAAATGCTATATAAAATTTATTTATGTCACTTCCCACGTAAAGTAGGCACTATATTTTTATAATCATTTTTCCCAATAGGTAACATGAGGATCAAGGGTTTACAGGGAAAGGCTATTTACTAGGCTAGGTGTGACTGGCTCACTCAACCCTTATACTAGTGTAACATTTCAATAGGACATGATTGAAATCTTCAATTTGATGAACAGTCAAAAATTTGCACATAAACACTCTGGGTAATGGTGTGAGTGAGATATGAAACCTGTTAGCTCTACTGTATTAAACAGTGCAGTACTAAATATACCTTTTGCAGGTATATATTGGCCTTTGCTAACATAACCTTCCTTTGCACTATTTAGGTAATATACATATGTCCTTAATGTTTTTCTGACACCGTTATGTTTTTGACCTTCTGGGCACCTAGCAGTTGGGATAGGTCTCACAAACAAGGTTTTTCCTAAGTGTAAAAATGAGGAGGCAAAAACCTACCAGGGTAGGAGAATTTTCCATGAGAAAACACTACTTCAGAAATAGTTCTGTGCGGGTGGAAGCGGAATTCTAGAGGTTCCGTTCTGGATATATCTTGCACTGCTGTGCAGCATTTAATGAGATCCCCAGCAGGTAGCATGTCGTCGGTCAGTTTTTGAGAGAGTAGATGACTAGATAAGAAATAGGGGTGAGTAGATGATTAGATAAGAGGGTGAGTAGATGAGGGTGAGTAGATGATTAGATAAGAGGGTGAGTAGATGAGGGTGAGTAGATGACTAGATAAGAAATAGGGGTCTTCAGTCTTCTCTGGCCCTGAATCAGAGACTGCCAGAAAGCATTTATGGGATAGATGGAGATTTTTGTCTCCGAGACCTCCGCTTCTGTGCAGGCTGGTGTCTTATTTACTTTCTCATTACTGCGACACAATACTCAACACCCGTAATTTAGACTAGGAAAAGTTCATTTTGGCTTTCAATCAGTCCATAGTCAGCTGGCTCCAAGGCAGGGTGGCATGACTGAAGGGCATGACAGAGGAGAAACAGCTCATGGCATGGGGGCAGAAAGCAGAGAGATCAAGGGAGGAGGAGGGAGACAGCCCCCTGCAGCAGCCCCTCCCAGTGACCCACCTCCGCCAACCAGACTTCACCTCCCAACATCACATTTAGCTAAATCTACTGATGACTGTCAAACCCCCATGATCCTGTCATCTCCCCAAAGGCCCACGTATGACAGCATCGGGCTTTGGGGGAACATGGAAAATTAAGCAGTCGGCTTAATTTAGTATTAGCTACATGGAAACTTCCTTTTCTTCCTCTTCCCATGACAGACTGTGACAGAGCAAAGGGTGCTGCCGGGGGCTTTGTGGGAATACCTCTCAAAGGCTCCATGGCTTTCTCCTGCCGAGACTCTTGCCCCACCAGAGAGACACTGCAGTGGGTTGACCTAGGCAGTCAGTGCTATCAAAGAAGCTATGGAGTATGACTTCCGAGGTTAGGTTGTAAGCAACATCACACCGCCCACCTTGTTCTCTCTTAAGTCACTTGCTGGGGGGAAGCAGTCATGGTGCTGTGAGGACAATAAACAGCTCTATGGAGAAACACTAAAGAATCGTTTGGACATTGCTGGGAGGGAGCTATCTTCCAAAGCAGTCTCCCAGCCTCAGGCACACATTCAGATGACTACAGACTGGCTTGACATCTAGACAATGACTTCTCGAGAGACCCTGAGCTAGAACACTCACTGTTGCCGCTCTGGACAGCCTTACCTACCTCTGGACCTAGGAGCTAACACAATCTTTAATGTTGCCTTGATCTGCTGAACTGTGAGGCTATTTATCTTGCAGGGAGAGCTAACTAATACCTGTTGCACCGAGTGACACAGGCTCAGATGTGAGCACTGAGAAAATAAATATATGATGTTAACTGGCACCTCTCTCTGTTGCTTACCCTCTTCCTATTAGTATCTGCCCACTAAAGAGCAGTCAGTGAGACTCTAATCTTTTATGTAAGAATTAGGCCTAACAATAATCTCTGCTAGTGGTGTCTCATGCAGAGCAGAATAAAATCTGTGGAGATTTTGTTAGAGGGTGTGTGTGTTGGAAAGATTTCCAGTGTTGTTGATTTGCAGTGAAAATAATTCTGAAGTGTCACGAAAATTAGATTCAAATATCCAGTGTACTTGTGACTTTGATGAAGTCCTGGCAGGTCTCTGACCTTCAGTTTATTTGTAAACTTGAAAGTCTCTCTGAATTAAAAAAAATTATGAGTTAATTATATTAAGAAAACAAGATCTGACAATGTAGGTCAGTATTTTTGAACTTTAGTGATAGTAACTTTGGGTGAAGTGTTTAATTACTTAGAATGCCATCCTCTGGAAATGGGGCTAAAGAATCAGAATTGCCTGAGGAAACTTATATGTGTCCACTTTCTACTGCTCTGAGAAAATCAACTGAAAGATGAAAGATTTGTTTTGGTTGGGAGGTTTCAGTCCATGGTCCCTCGGCTGTGTTGTCCTGGGTCTGTTTTGAGGGAGAACATCCTGGTGGGGAATACATGGTAGGACAAAGGCGCTCACCCCATAGCAACTAGAAAGCAGAAAGAGAAAGAGTCCAAGTGGAAGGAAATGGCTGCATGACTCACTCTCTCCAACTAGGCCCCACCTCCAGCACCTCCCAAGAATGCAGTCAAGCTTGGAATTTCTCAGTGGATTAATCCATCAACAGAGTCAGCACACTCCTGATCCAATCGCCTTCCAAGCATCTGGCCTCTGCACAGGTGAGCCTTCAGGGAGACGTCTTAGATCCAAACCATAAGAGAGGTGTTGAAGGGTTAAATGAAACATCCCATTGCTATCCCAATAATTATAGTGAAAATTCCACCTATGATCCAAGGAGTTTTGCTATAGACACTCTTGGGTGGTAAGTTTTTGGGGAGGCTGCAGGTTCTTTCTCTTTTTTTCTTTTCTTTTTTTTCTTTTTTCATAAAGATACTTACATTTCAAGTAGAAATTATAAACTACTTAAAAATCTTGCCTCTGAACCAGACCACAGAGAAGACATGGATTCTTTCACCACAAGAAATGTAGAAATGTAAAAGGCAATGTACGATTTCCGAAGACATTTTATTTGGGCCAATGGATAACTTTTTGTTCCTGAAAAGGGGGAGGGCTCTTCAGAGAGAGAGAGACAGTAATGTCATTATTCATGCTGTAAGCCAGCCCACTTCAACTGCTGGTCTTTACAATGCCTACAAGTGTAAAAAAAAAAAAAAAGAATACAAAAAAACCACTTGCTTCCTTTTTTATGAGTATTGACATTCTTGTGCAGTATTAGGAGAGCTAATTTAGCTTCCAGTTCTAAGAATTTTTGAATCTATAGCCAGTAATTATTGGCATTCAGAGGTACAAAAGAGGAAAAC
Organism: Hystrix cristata; assembly: GCA_004026905.1. NCBI lineage: Eukaryota > Metazoa > Chordata > Mammalia > Rodentia > Hystricidae > Hystrix > Hystrix cristata. The sequence goes on from PVJO010004338.1 coordinate 44,032, forward strand.
AAAGCCTGCAAATTCTAGCACATTCATGTGGGATTGGGAGCTGAATTAGGATCCTCACACCCCATTGAATGATCGGCCCCCCTATTAGAGCCTTATTAAAATGGTAATGATTATATGCCGGCTATAGGCAGGCAGCCGCACCTGTCAAAAACTACCCCGATTATTCTGTTCATTGAACTGTCTGGCTCTTGAATCAGTGTCTCAGGTTTACTCCTCTGTGAAGTTTTTTTTTTCCCCTGTCTTAAATGAAAAAACAAAAAAGATACAAGAACAAACATTTCGTTGGGTCACAGAACACTCTTGTAGTTCATTATATCTTCTCTCAATTTTCTGGTTTTGTATCTAGTATGGCAATATGATAGGGGAGCTGTCTTTTCTTTGGTTTGGGATAGAAAAGTGAGAAAAAAAATCGAAGAAATGTGAAGTTTCACCTAAGAAAATCTAATGCTAGTAAAAGAAAATGCAAATCTGTAATTAATCTGGAAACTGGGATCATTCGATTGTCAGCCACACGAACTGTCCTGGAGGGATAATGCTTGATTCTTCTGCATTAATCGCCCAGCCTAGAATGGTCTTATTTATTTATTTTGGGTTTTCATCACATTTTTGCTTTTAGAGGTGCCTAAAACAATAAAGTAATTCATTTGAAATCACTTTTCCCCCAAGATGAACCACATCATCGATAATACAATACTATATTCTTACAAGGCCAAATTCTTGCCTTCAGTGGGAGCAAAAAGTCACTTTTAAACAACTTCATCTGTTAGTTAACCGACTGCCACAGTTGAGGAGGACCTCAGTGCGAGAGGGCCCTGGGCTTCGGCTCTCATCAGTGTTACTTGTGACAAATTCTGCCGCCGCACTTACTGAACACAGACTTGGAAAGAAGGGAAAACGTGCAGAGGAGAGTGGGAGTTTGTGGTTGTCTGGCTGGATTTGTTAGAAAGGAGCTTTCTCTGATTACCAGCATTTCTGGGGATACCACCAAGGATGTTAGTTCCTCCGGGACCTACTACCCTGCAGAGACTACCCACCAGCCTCAAGTTTGTCACTGGCTAATGAGCGGGAAGCAAATTACTTGTCTCTGTCCCTCGCTTTTTGACAGGATGCTCTCCCTGGTTGTGCTTTGAAGATGCAAGGAGCTAACATCAGACAGAAATAGTCTCAAATCCTTTATACACTTGCTTTTGTCAGTTTTCAAGAAGAAAAACAACAGTCGGATTTGGGATTCTGTGACACTAACCTAGCGCCAAGTAGCCTTGGACTTCTAGTTACTTTGCTATTACATAAAAATATTCACCATTAACTAGGTTAGCAGACATCTTAATTACACTGAGTTGTTGCTTCTATTTCTATAACAAAAAAAAAAAACACTTTTACAGGCACAGCTCATCTGAGATAGTTTCTTGGAACACAATTCTTTATCAAATGACTAAAGTACAGTGTGTTCTCCTGCCTCCCACACCCACTTTCCAGTCTGCCCCCAACCAGCAGTACTGATTGAGTATCACAAAGTACCAACTCAATAATTCTGAAGACTTTGTTGCAACATTTTGTAAAATATTATATCATAGGATAACCACGCAATGAAACAATTGATTACTAGGCAATCAAGATTATTATCAGGGCAACTGAGTGGTCAAAGCCGTTTCACACCCTGTAACTCCCAAAGCATGGGACAACTATATGCTTTTTAGATTTTCATCCCTTTTCTTTTGATAGGATTATTTTCACAGCAATCTTATCTTGTCTCATGATTTCTTGTCTTCAGTATTTCTTCTATAAAGAGAAGTCTAAATCTCAACCTCTAGCCAAACTTCCATGGCTGGTCACTGCAAACATCTGATTTCTTATTTCCCAAGAATGCCTCATGAGTCATCAACTTAGTTTGGCATGTCTGAGTTAGCTGTTGTCAAAACTGCTCCTACTTCCCTAACAGTCTCCCTGTCTAACTGGACATCAAGGCATGTACATTCAACCAGCAAACACCTTACTACAGTGTGTTGGTGTAACAAACGGACACTGTTCCCACCACCTCCTTCATCCTGTGCATTTACACATGCGTTCTGTCTTACGAGGGCCACCATTTTGGTGGCAGTAAAGAGATGCTACCAGAAAACAATCTGTAGCCGAGGAGTCATAAAACTGAGATTCCCAAAGAACTCATATATAAACTGTATTTGGAGACATTTTGGCTGGTTCTGGCTCTGTCACCTCTATTCACCGTATAAGGCTATCTTGGCATGGGAGAAAGGGTGAGAAGAGAGAAGGTGATTGGCCCCAGGACAAGGACACCAGGACTGAGCACATTCGAGCCTCGCACAGCCTCCCCTCCTGGGGTTGTCGTCTCCCTTAGCCAGCCGGGGATTGAGCCGGCACTCACGGGTCAGAGTGGCTGAATCTCGGTGAGCAGTGTTCAGGGCCACACGTCGCAGCTCTGTTAGGGGCCTTTCGTGATGGCATCCGGGGCTAATTTACAGACAGTCACTAGCAGAAATGCCTTAGGACATAGATGTCCCATGACTTCCCTCATTCGTTTGGGTAGGCAGCCTCCTTTCACAAGCTTTGTAAACCTCTCTCCTGCCACCCACCCTTCATTCTCTTCAGTCGGCAGCCTCGTCTCTGCTGTCCCTGCTGTCGCTGCCAATGGCCTATCTCAGTTCTTTACCGCTGCCTTAGTTATGCCGTTATACCACTGGTTTCTCACCCCTCCACTCCGTCTAGCACCGTGCTGCCCGGCTGATCGTCCCCAAGCCTGGGTCTCTTCAAAGCATCTCCCTGTCGACACAACTTGAGAGGTCTTCCACTTCACACTGGATCAGCTTCCAGTTCCATTTCCATCTTCACGATCAGGCACCAAAGCCGATCTTGCTTCCTCTAAGCCTTAGTGGGAACTACTCATTCTTGGCTTCATCTTAATCCATGAACCATCTTCCTTTTCATCAGTAGGATTAATTGTCAGTCATTCCAGAGGCTGGTTGCATTCCTGAGTCCTCTCCCCTGAAGCTGTCCTTCCACATCAAAAGCTAGAAGTCATCTCCACATCCCCTGACTTTCCACAGCACTTCATCAACATCTCATTTATCTTTAAACATTTTTAAAGATGGATTCCTTTTATCTTTAAGCATTTCATATTTACATGTCTAATTTATGCATCTGTACATCTCTTCAAGCCAAGAGAAAAGCAATATTCCTCTCTAAATCATCCAGAAAGCCTAGACCTTGTCTACCACACAATACTCAAGATACAGGTTTGTCAGAGAAAAGATAACTTTCATTAAAAACCTACACTTTGTATTACGCATCTACTTCAGTTGGTGTCCTGAAGTAATTTTCTAGTAAAACTGCTGAATATCTGAGCTAAGTAGTATTGAATACAAAAAGCACAGAAGTAGAAACACTAAAAATTAAATATCAAAGTTAATTTTATTATTCCCAGGACTGAGTAATAATAAAATATTTTAAATAAATTTAAAAGCTGAAGCACTTAATTTTTGCCTCAGACTCAAAACCTTATTATCCTTTTGACTTCACTCTTTCACATACCAGGATCAACTGGAAAATACTGTCGCTTCTGCTCTCAGAATATACCCAGAACTCCCACCTTCCTCACCTCTCTACTGTGTCTCTGTTTTCAGGGGCCATTGATCGCTGCCTGGATGACTGTAACAGGTTGGTCTCTCCTTCCTGTCATGATCTACTTCCACCCAGCAGCCTAAGTGATCCTGTGAAGTCATAAGTCAGATCCTGTCGTGCCCTGCTCAAAACGCCCAGGGGCTCCCATCCCATTCAGAGTAAAACCTGGTGTTCTTAGAGTAGTTCTCAGGTCTTCCTGCCCTGCCTCCAGCTCTGCCTTGTCTGTGACCCCTTTTCCTATCCCTCCACCTCTAGATGCCTCTGATCCAGCCACTCTGGGCTCTGGGCTGGTCTTGGACTACCACACACCCTTCCACATGAGTGCTTGTGCCCAGCTTTGCTGGGCAAGGGTGAGTCCTCTTCCTGAAGCTGAGGAGTCACTTTCTCAAGAAAGTCTATTCCCCACAGTCCCCACTCCTCATTCTCCCCCACATCTTACCATCCTACACACCACATAATTCACTTATTCATTCTGGTTATTTTATTTACTGTCTTACTGCCAGAATGTCAGTTCTGTGAAGGCAAAGCTTTTTGTCTGCTTTCTTCTATAAGGTATCCCTGGGGGTTTTGATCAACTCCTCACCTTTGGTGGGTGCACAGTAACCACTGAATGACTGAATGGTACAATATTGGAGTTTAATGAGAGGACTTGGAGAGATCCTCTGGTCTAATGGTTCCTGATTTGGGCTCTCTGAAAGTTGCAATGGCATCTCTTAACCGTGTGAATTTCCAGAAAGACTGGTAAAAATTAAACTTTTGACCCTGATAAAATTGCTCACCCCTATGGTTGTTAAATGGTGTGCTGAGGAACACTGGAGCTGGAGGGGATATGCTAAAGTGAACTCACAGGGACATCAAAAGATATTTCTAAATGTATGAAAAACAAAGCAGTGTTCAGCATCTATCAGATATCAGGCAAATGTCTAACTCAAGGAAGTACAGTTCCAACATTAGAGTGTGCTGCATTATTTTCGATAATATCCTATCTGTGTTAGTCAGCCTTCTTATCACTAAGACACAATACTTGACACTTACAATTTAAAGAAGGAGAAGTTTAATTTGGCTCATGGTTTCAGGGGATTCAGTCCATGGTCAGCTGGCCGCAAGGCAGGAACACCACAGCAGACGGGAGTAGGGAAGCAAAGATGCTTAGTTCATGGCATAGGGAAGTGAAGCAGGGAAAGAGCACCAGAGAGAAAGAAGCCAAAGACTAAATTTGGTACCCACAGTCATGTCTCTATGACCCACCCAGAAACACCCAGAAATGCACTTTACTAATCCCCTAGGCAGCTCCCAAGCCAATCATGTTAACACAATTAAGCTTAACTACCACGCTACCATTCTGAGACTGAGCTTCTGGCTACTGCCACAATAGAAAGCAATTAAGTACGCTGGGAGGGTCAATATGGAATAGGAAATAATCTCACTCAAGATTTGTAAAGCCCAGTAGGCACATACATCTTACGAGTAATCATTATTTTATAAAAAAATATATATTTTCAATCCAGATTTTTTTGCCAAGTTGCTACTAAATTATCAGGTCACAAACACATACTAAGCTATTTGGACCTAAGTACTTAATATATGAACTGTTTGGGTATTTGTTTTGGCTTTGGGGCACCATGAAAAAAAATTTTGAGGCCCTCACAGTCTCAAAGGTATGATGGACCGAGATAGTCTTGAGTGCCTTTGGCCTAAGCTTGCTAACATATTATATTTTTTATTTCAGCTACAATTATATGAAATTAGTGTGGCAAATTCATGGTTTCATGTTTACAAAAAGTCCAATTGCCAATATTATGAATGTGCTTAATGGAAAATAAATCATTAACAAAGAGCAAATTAATCATTGATAAATGTTCTTTCTTAGGCTAAGTCTTTCAAAACATGAAGAACCAGAGGAAAAGAGATTTAAAGGTTTCTTTGTGGAGGATAGGTAGAGAACTTTCAAACTTGTCTAAGGCTCTTGGTCCAGATGGGAGGAAGCCAAGCCCTGGGAAAACTGAGTGGCATGTCCACAATAACCAGATGGTTGAGGAAGAAGGAACGTCATCAACTAGTCTCTTGGCCCCTTTCCAAGCTGCTTTGTTGAACTTCCTCCCTATGCCTGTGGCAAGTTCATGAGGGATTTCTTTTACTACATTAGGATTTTGACAGGCAAATGATCACAGTACAGACTCTTTACTAAAGCGTACACTTTCTTAGGACCTGGCACAGTTTTTGAAACAATTTTTTTAGAAGCTATGCTAAATGGAATTACACATGATCATTTAATCTATAGATCGAATTTCTTAATCTCAGATATATATTGATCAACTTGCCAGGAGAGTTAGAAAACCACTTAGTTTATAAGAGGAAGCAATCAGTGCTAGTTAATGTGTTGATGCATTAAAAATTGAGTGTGTTGAGCTGGTGGGCTGGGACATGATTCCATTTCACACACATCCTCTAGAAACTAGACAGAAGATAGTGCTAGAGCTACAGGTAGTACTTACCACTAAGTGAAACATTTGATTAAGAAGGCAACGCCTTTATCTTTTTGTGTAGGTTATGTGTGAGGATTTGAAGATAAGATACTTTTAATTTCATCCTAGGCAATAGAAATACCATTATAATTTATCTAATTCAAGACATTTTCTGAGAAATGTGCTCCTAGTAGCTATTAAGTATATAGATTTATTTATAGTTTCCAAAGAAAATTCAGAAAATCACTGCTTCTTTAACATTTTTACTCCACAGATGGTCTGCTGGCCAACATAATTTTTTCTCTCATTTTGATGATATGGGCTGGAAAATGTCTTGACCAAATTAAGCTAATGGAGGTCATGTGTGGTATGTGCCATTAATTTGAACAACAGGGAGAGAGATGGAGGAAAGACAGGTAATGATTTGTGACAGGGTCCCCAAATTTGATTTAAACAATTGAATTACATGTTTTAAAGTCCCCCAAAGAAATGTGCTGCCAAGTCCTCCACCCCTGCCAATGCGAATGGAACACAAAAGCTGCTCTTCACAAGATTTCTGTTATCACTTGCTCTGTCAATGCTGTGAGGACTGAAGGACTGAAGACAAAGCAAACCTCTAACGTCCCAGCACAATGTGGCGGCGGGGTGCAGATGGCAGGGAGGAGGCGCTTGGTGTAAATTCTGATACGGCTTGAAGACCAAGAGACAGGAAGTTGTGTAAAAAGGCCTTCTTAGACAACATCCTGCTAGGAAGCTTGCACCGGTGTTTCCAAGGCAGCCGATTTGGAGAAATTTTCCTCTGCAACTGCCAAAAGATGCAAGGTAAATTTAAAGTTCGCCATGGCCTCCAAATGGAAACCAACATCGCCATGCGCAGTTTGACACTGCAGATCTTTGGGGTCCACATCTGGGGACTCAGGCAGCCATGGACTGGAGATATCTGAGGAAAAACTGCATCTGTACTGAATGTATATAGACTCTTTTTTCTTGTCATTATTCCTTAAATAATACAGTATAACAACTATTTGTATAACGTTAGTATTCTATCAGGTATTATAAGTAATTCAGAGATGACATACAGTATACAGGAGGTATATATAGGTTATATGTAAATCCTGTGCCATTTTATACAGGGGACTTGAGCATCTGTGACTTTGCCTTCCTTGGGGTTCCTGGAACCAGCCCCCGATGAATCCAAAGGCAATTAGACTCTTGCCAAAGAGCCTAGAAGGAGACTCAAACAATGGCTTTGGGGGCCACTAGCTCCCTGACCTTGGACAGACTCGTTGAGTTCTCTAAGCCTGGATGTTTTCATGTTTGAAATGGAGATACCAGTAAAATTCACCACATAAAACCTTCAGAAGGACTAAATGAGGTAACTCATACAAAGCATCTGTATTATCATCCCACTTGGGAAGGTCAGTACTAACCTAAGGATACTAAAGAGAAACTACATAGAATTTGTATTTCTGGTTTTTTTTTCTATTTTAACAATTGCAAAAACAAGTCAAAGCTTTAATTATCTGGGTATTTTCTTGGAAACCCATGCATATCATCTCTCACCATAAAAAGGCATAAGAGTCATGTACTTCTCATCCAGAGAGGTAATGTCCATGTAGGAGTCAGTAATCTTTTGGAAATGCTGCATAAAATAATCACCAGAAAGCAAACTAGAGAGGCCCATTGCAAAACAGAACTGTCCTTTAGAATTTTTCCAGTATCTGAAACATGATCCCCATATAAGTATTTAGAATCTTTTATAAATGCAGGCTTTTCAGGAGCTTCCCCTATAATAGTGCACAGAAGGATTACGAAACCATCCTACTACTCTGCTTATTCATATAATTATTAAAAGCAGCAAGGTGGACTTGGATAAGCAGAGTCTGGAGTTATCAGCTTTCTGGCTCAGAGGGAGTCCTCAATTCCTAGAAACTGATCCAAACTCCAGGTTTAATATGTCCTTAAAAAACAACATAAGCTTTTGACTTCTTCCACAATTATAAATGTACAAGAAGCATAACCAAATATTTAAAAGGAAACATAAAAGGTATTTGGTGACATACTGTTTTTCAGTTATAACACAGATATTAAAATTTTTTTCTCATCCTACCACAAATATTTTGATCAGGAAGCAATGTGTATCTATTATATCCTAAAACTCCAAATTTGCAAGGAATATAAACTGGTTATAATGCTCCAAAATGTCTAACAGGCTGATCATATTTTGTGGTAAAAACTAGGTTGAAAATGCAAATATGATTTCGCATTTAGATAACTTTGTGGCATTGATCAATTAAATCACATACCATTACTGGGTCTTGGTCCATCGCCATGTACTGGCTCAGTCAATTAAGATGAGCAACAAGTTGGAATAACATTTTCCCAGTTTAGCGAGAGATACAGACACACAAACCAATAACTTAAAACTCCCTTGGCATCGGGCCTAGAAAAGAAGACCATGCCAGAGCTTTCAGCATCCTTGTCACTTGGACCATCACCGACCATGCCAAGCACAAAACCAAGGACTATAGGCCCTTCCTTCAGAGATCTCTGGAAGAACCAAGAAAGTGTTGTATCCAAAGAGAAGAGGATTTGTTCTTTCAGTTAAAATAGAAAATGTTTTCCTATGGATATGAAATACTGTATTTGGAAAACTATTTTTAGGGTTTCTGCATTTCAAGCAAATATGATCAATTCTCAGCAAGCTGGTTACAAAACCAGCACCCCAAAATAAAGCTTGCCTTTTTTTCAGAAAACCTAACACGGTTCTCATGACATTTTGTAGCCAGTGTTCACTTCTATGTATTGAGCAAACATGCCAAGTTTCTCATGGACAGGAGATTATGTATCCCTGGAAAAGAGAAGTCTGTTCCTGACACTTGGTGCCATTTTCCACGTGATGAGAAAGCATCCTCTCTTTCCTAACTAGAGACGGTTTTTGCCTGATGAACTAATTTATCGAGTCTTGTCACATCTGCAACTTTTCCCACTATGCTCAAACACTATTGATGGCCTGATTCTATATACCGCTTCTAGTTTCAGTTTTCTCTTGGGTGATAAAATCAAGCCTTCTGTGTCTGTTCTGGCCAGGTCCCCAAGGCAGAGGGCCCAGGCCCGGTGTGCTGCCCCTGCTCCACGCAGACCGTGCCCACGGGCCGGGCCCACACGTCGGCGAGGCGTCTCGCCCACAGACTCAGAGCTGACGGTGAACGGTTGTGAAGGCTTTGTGATTGTTCAGGCTCTTTTGTGGGACCGGACAATGGAGAAGGACACAAGTCTGGCCCAGGAGAGCAACGGATGAAACTGCTGGGCAGGATGGCGGGCTCCTGTTGACATGACCACTTGTTGACATTGAAAGAATTTCACAACAAATGAGCAGAAACAGAAACGATTTGTTCAGCAGGGCTATTAGCTGCAACGTGTGGCACCGAAGCAGCCACCCCTGATGTGTTTCCTCACTAATGAGCTCTGAATGCCCATTAAACTGGGATGCTAAAGGCCCAGAGCCACCCGGACAATGGCATGCGTGAACGCCTTCCCCTCTTGCTATTGGCTGGCCCAAGGAAGAAACAACTGGTATCACTCAAGTTTAAACAGAGCTGACAGTACAGTTAGATGATCATTAATTAGAGTTTATGGGCAGATAAAGACTCAAAGCCATTTATAATGACAAGATAGGCCAGCATGACTCACTTGGAGGCACAACCCAGACTGGCTCTGCCCTATTTCTGGGGCTGCGTGGAAGGGCACCCACGAGATTTTAGACAGGGTAAAATAATCTGTACAATATTACGTTGGGTAGGCAAAAAGAAAGTTGCATAAAACATAGGAGGATTTTAGGGAATTAGTAATACCTCATATGGTAGTGGTGACATTTGAGTCAATTACATACACAGGAAGTCCTCTGAGATGTGGTAGTATGGAGGGATGTACAAAGGACTTTGAGTCAGAAAGCTCAGCCTGGCATCCTGACTCTTAAATACACTTCTTGAGTGACCTTGGCCATCACCTGTCTCTGTTTCTCCACCTCTAAAAACCAGGTTTACAAGGTTATCATAAGGATCCAACAGAAAGACCTTGTAAGTTATACTGAACTTCATAAGAGTTGGTTTAATCTAACGCTTTTGAGTGATATACTATGTGCATGGATATGATTATGTTGAGTAAGCAGTGGTCTAGTAACGTGTAGAAAAGTAAAAGTAAAAAGTGTCCTACTGAAAAGGCAAATTTCAACCTTTTTCCCCCAGACACTTCATTCTGATAGGAGTGATCTCGTGATAGCTTCTCCTCAGAAATAATGACAACACAGCTGAATGGAGAACAGTTTTTGTTTTGTTTTGCTTTGTTTTTAGCAGTATCTATTACCATAAGAAAATTAACCTCTTTTTCAGGAAATAAGACATTTCCCCACATGTATCTTTTATATAGGTGACCCTCTCTATGCTGATCACTCCCAAATCTCTGTCTAGAACCTCATGTGCTCTCCTGTGATCCAGATGGAGAATTCAAATTTACTGCTGAATATACTTAAGATATATCACAGGTATCTCAGAACCTACATGTTTGAAAAAATAGCTTTTGTTGTGTAATAAGCTACCCCACAATTTAGTGATTCAAAACAAGAAATATTAATGTAGCTCATAATTATGTGGGTTGGTAGTTTAGGCTGGGCTCAGCTGGGTGGTTCTTCTGGCGTTGGTTGGAGTACTCCACACGTTTGTGATCAGCTGCCTGGTCAGGGGGCTGGGTGGTCCAAGGATGCATCCTCATCTGGTTAAAAGCAACCTTAAATTCACTCCAACACATTCTGTGCTGACATTTAGTGGGCGTTACATTGTCTTTTTTTAAAAACAGGGTCTTGCTGTGTAGCTCACACTAGTTTTGAACTCATGATCCTCTGCCTCAGTCTCCCAAGTGTTGAGATTACAGCAATGTGCCACCATGCCTAACTTTCATCGTTTTCATTTCAGCAGATAGTCTGTACTCATTTGAACCTGAACCATTACAATAACTCTATCTGATTGTAACTGGCTAATAACTCAACTGGTTTCTCTACCTGTAGTGTCATATTCCATACTAGCTTTCTCCCGCTATGGAAACAATTATCAGAAATTTAGCAACAGCCATTTGTAAAAACAGCCACTTATTATCTCAGTTTCTGTAGTTTAGAAGTCTAGATACGAGTTAACTGAATTCTCTGCTCAAGATCTGACTGAGACATGACCGATAGTCTACTACTACTTCCAGAATCCTTCTGGCTTTTGAGAATTTCACAGAAACAGAAAAGCAGTGCTTAGCCCAAAGGTAGACAAATATTTGGTGGAATTTTGGTTACAACAACTAAGAAGACAAAGTATTGGGGTTAAGGCCTCTCCTGCATTTCTCAATTCACATAAAATTAAAGCAACCCAATTATCTTGTATGTGAAATGTCCTACTCCACCTGGGGCACAGAGTAGGTATCCAAATAATATGAGTTCTTCTCTCAAAGCCTGGATCTCAACATCCGCTGTGTCTGGAGGCATCTTTGATTGTCAGAACTAAGGGGACTCCGATGGAATATATTGATGTTACTTAACAATCTCCAACGCACAGAATAATTCCCCTTCCTTCCCAATCAAACATTAGCCAGCCCAAAATGTCGATGCTGAATTTGAGAGGTCCTGGTTTAATGTTTTATATTAGCAACTCGGAATAGGCTAATGTCATTTTTAAATGAAAAAAAGTTCTTTTCTTTTTCTTTTATACTATGAAATTCTTCAAACGTGTTTGTTAGATTCCTCATTTTGTGAATAGTCACATGAGCTTCTAGGCATGGAAATACTGGTTCCAATCAGACTACGCATTTACTTATCCCTTATATACCTCTTTTCAGCGAAGGAGACCATTTACAGGAATGCTCCAGTGCACTTTATGGTTTAAATTTTCTAGTTCGATCATAGTTGTTCTTTAAATAGCTTTTAATGCCATGATGGGTAATTTTTCATTCCCCTTCTAGTAGGACAAAAGCACCACCCCTAGTTTTTCTTAAAATATTTTGATAAGGTAGAAGACATTTGGTTGCAAAACTTTAAAATGTTCCAATAAAACTTTGTGTTATATATTTTTAAAAAGCTCTATTTTAAATGGCCGGGGTGGAAAGCATGGTGGGGCTGCTGCTGGGCATGGGATGTGGGAATACGGTCTAGACAAGAACCCTGGTTAGGGACACTGTCTCTTAATCCGGTCCTCAAAGTGAGATCCCTGGACACCAGGAAGATTATCTGAGCATCTGTGAGTTCTTGGGCCCCACCCAGCCCTGCTCACCTACATATTCTGGGGCTGCAGCAGCGCAAACAACCCTTCCCAGAGATCTGGTGCACACTAAAGTATAGGAACCACCGACCAAAATACTTCAATTCTTTTCTCACTTGGACAAGTCGGTTCCTTCTCTAACTCTTCATTTCTTCGTACGTTTGCCTCCTTGGATAAAAGCAGGGGACTTCAGTATAAAAGAATATAAAAGTATTTTGCATACTGAAAAGCATAACATAATAATATTAGTCCATGAGGATAGGCCTGCACCTCACGTTCAAATTTATTCGTGATTTTTTTCTGTCCACAATCCTCAAAGCGGAGATGTCCACTCCTGGACAAACGGTCCAGGCCATTTATTAATCAGAGAGAAGGTTCATGGAAACGTTTCCGTGTTTACCAGGGTAAGCAAGAAAACTTGCAAGCTTTGCAAAAAAAGACACCCCCAAACATCTAATGGGTGTTTGCATCCTGGCATAATTGTATCTCAATGTACCTAGTCTGTGTTGACAGCAAATTGTACACTGAACTTCAGTTTCACCGATAAAGTCCATGAACTAAATACACACTGTGAAAACAGCAGTTGGTTCCAGTCGGTCACTCATCACCTCGCAAAAACAGGGGAGAGCGACGTAAGTCTTTAGAGTAACCTTTAAATTAATAATTTCTAAATCAATCTCCTTCTCCAAAGCTAAGCCGCCAGGGTGGCAAATGCTTTCAGGATAATAACTGCCCATGGAACGCTGGCTAGTCATTGGCTTACTTTTCCTTATGACCGTAAAATAATCTGGAGATGTTGTTGTCTTCTAGTTGAAGTTTCACCAGGATATTAGAGAGCACTTACCTCTCCACGCACTGCAATTACAGCTTCGGAAAGTCTCTCCCACAGTAGAAGCGAAGAGTTGCAAGCTATCTTATTTCTTCTGTTGCATAATGTCAAGAGCATCTTAGAAAAGCATATGGCACCAGTGTAAAATCACTGTAAATGGTATTTCCATTTAGCATGTACAAAAGCAAGCTGATGATTCACAGCTGGTTCTGGCCTTAGGACCCATCACAAAAAGTAGAACAATCTCATTCCCCACCTCCCAGAACTGTCTTGAGAATGAGGGAGGATAATAAGACATTTAGGACATGTACAGAGTTTGACATAGTGGTTGACATGCAGTAAGTGCTCATTTAAAAATACGTTCATCTCCGACAGTTGGCTTAGAGACTCAGGCCAACAGAGTCTTTGAAACTCTTCTCCAATCTTACCCACAGTGTGTGGATTTTCTTGGCAAGCATGGCTGGATTCCCTTGTAAAAATCATGACCACTGAGTCAGGTTTTACAAACACCATAGATATTTTTGTCTGGATATCTGCTTAGGGAGCAACATGGACAGGATTCCAGTCTGGACTTGGTGTTTGGATTATAAAAGAACATTTGTGGAACAATCGATTGATATGTGGGCATATCATTGCAGTTGCTGATAATGAGAGGTAAATGGAGCAAATTTTGACTGCCAAAATGGAGATGTTGATAAAGGTGACCTTCACCTCCTGATGACACTGAAATCTGGGAGACAAAATACCTGGAATTATCAGGATCCCAGAGGGATTCCTAGACGAGTCTGTGTGTTTGCCAGCTTTGCGCCGGGCACTCCTCTACCAAATCTGCAGTATGGCCAGCGTTACTAATAAAAATAGTGATGGTTCACTGAACATTTGCCCTTTGCCAACAAAGTGTTACCACCAGTTCGACTGGTGAGCAATGCGTCTCAACAATGCAAACCACACCAGCCACTGCCCTTGCTGAGTTCCCCGTTAGGTGATTTACCCACCACCAGCTTCCCCATGGGAAAGACATTTTTACCATTAGAAATAATGAGGTCCAGAAAGGTGAGGGGACCTGCCTAAGATCATACCGTGAGTATACTCAGAGACTGGATTCAAAGCCAAGCTTGCCTGATTTTTAACCCTATTTTATATTCACAATTCCACGATGTCCCCAAATGTATTCAATGTTTACTTGTTCTGGTTTTGAGAACTGTAAGCTCTAAATACTTGTTCAATGGAGTATTTGTAGATCCAGAATAACCCCTTGGGCTTCATTTTGTTGAAAGCTTGTCTAAGGTTAAACAGGTCAAACACCAGGCATCAGGAGTTCTTTCTTCATTTTCCTGCTCTAGTCTTCCCAGCCATCCAAAGCAACATGTATTCTTGCCTATTTTACCTGCATCTACAGGGAGGAGACAGACTCAACAGTGATGTGAAAAATTGAATTTAAACCTACTTTTCCAATTTGTGTAGAGGTTTGGCTGCTCTCCCTAGTAGTTTGGAGAGGGAGGATGGGTGATGTGGCCAGGTATCCGGTGTGAAGATCAGAGCAGTGGGTGGAGCCTCCGTCAGCGAGGCAGTATTCTCTCTTCTTAGCAAATAGTTATTTCTGGTTAATGCTGAGGTTACACAGTTCACATTGGTCATTTGGTCTTTAAAATGGGCTTATATGCAGGCGGTTGGTGCTTTTATATTTTAAGATGGGAGAAAAGCTGGCATGACCCAAAGCATCTAGTTTAATGCTATAGGAGTTTATTTATAGAAATATTATAGATTGTGGCTTAATTTCTTTCTAGTATATTCTATGGAAGCAACCTGGGTAGAGTTCTGGTTTGAAGTAAAAATCTGGGAGTTCCAAATCCTTATTCCCAGTTTATTACCCTTATGATCTTGGAGAACTTAGGTTCATTCTCCTTATCTATCAAACTAAGCTAGGACTCCCTACCTTCCATTACTATTATAAGGACTAAATTTTTGCAATGTTTTATGAGTAGGAAATCACAGAGAAAGGGCAAGAACTAAACGCTCTTAAATTCCCTAAATTCCTAACTTGGGGTATGAATTTATGTGGATGATAAGGTAGTATTTTCTTAGCTCCAAAACTTCAAGGGAGCCCAGCGGTGGGAAATGTAAACTCTGAGCAAGGCGCAGCAATGGTTGCGTGTGCATCTGCCTCTCGCATTTGATGATAAGAATTAGGAAGTCGGTCACCACATTCCCACCTTCTCTTTTGTTTTATCCCCAGTGCCTGACACGAAAAGCAGCACTTAATAAATAATTTGAAGATTGAACAAGTGAAAGAAGGAGTGAATGGGTGGATGAGCGCAACTGTCTGTTGGAAGGTGGGAGGGTGAAGGCCAGCAGTCCTGGTAGCTCACTTGCAGGTCCCACCAGGGACTCAAGGGCGTGTGCACCACGAGCAGTCAGGGCTGGTACGAGGTCCTGGAGGGACTGTTCATATTTATTTCGCCTGAATGCACTTTATCTCTTGAATTGTTTGGAAGTACAAAAACACTAACTTTTGTATCATTTTAAGTTATATTTTAGATTTATGAATTTAAGGAATTCAAAGTATTCAGTACCTCACATTTCTGTGACTTAAATGTAGACATTCCTGAAGATTTAATCTTGGACTTGCCCATAAAATGGGTGGGCACAGGCTTGAACTCACCCCAAAGACCTGTTTATATTGGCTATCCAAAGGTTATTATTAATAGTCCCTCTTTCGTTCTGGAAGCTGTTCTGCTTTGTCCCGCGAAAGATAAACTAGCACAGATGAAATCTGCCGAGTTCCTCGGGTCCTCCTGGGCCCCAGGGGAGAAGGGTGGTTACAAAGGTAAGAGAATGTGAACTTCAGAGGTTACCAGGCTGGATTTTCCTACCACCCATTTCATTTACTAGCTACGCAATCACAGCAAACTATTTACCTTTCTGAATGTTATTAGCGACTACTGCTATTAAAATAAGGCCAATAATAACGTCTAGGTCGGAGGTCACTGAGTGATGATTAAAAGAGACAACGTATCAGAAGGAGAAGTCCTGTTCCGGGCACACTGATCACTCAAAAAACTTTGGTTATTAGCCATGACTCTCCTTTTCCTTTCATATTTGTCCCACCGAGTAGCACTGCAAGCACTGACACATGTAATCGGCTGTATCTGGGCCCAACCCATCGTGGCAGAGAAAAGAAAGGTGACAAGTGGTCTGTAAGTGGTGAAAGACTAGGCCTGCCAGATCTAGAGAACTTTTCGGAGAATGGAACTGTTTTCCATGTCTGTTTCCCTCACCCTGGTCAACTACACGATCCCTGAGGGTCAGGGCTTTCCTAATACTTCCTTTCTTAAAAAAAAAAGGAAAAAACTTTAAAAATCGAATTCCCAGTTCCAAGTCCAACACCGCAAATACAGAAGACATGGAGTGAATAAGAGGTGAGAGGACAAAGGAGTCAGGCTAAAGCGATGGGACCGTCCGCATGTGTGCGTGTGTGTGTGCGTGTGTGTGTGTGCGCGCGTGTGTGTGCGTGTGTGTGCACATCCGGCAGCCCTGCGCCTGGCCCTTCACATGCGCAGAGACGGCCTCCATCCCGCCGGCCGAGCCCACGCTTGGCCTTCGGCCAGTCTGCGGGTGGAAGAGCCTTCAGGTGGTGGCACAGTCCCGGGTTTCACCTGCTCCTGAGGACATTCGTCATCTCCCTGAATTATCAGCCGAGCGTCCCTGCGAGGCTCGGGGCCTGGGAAGGGGCCGACCACAAAGCCATTTCCGCGGTGCGCTTGCCTGTGCGGGCTCCCCAGCAGAGACACGGCCCCGAAAGAGACAGGGTCCCTGGTGGGAAGCGGGGCCCGAATCGGGTGCGAGGACCACGTCTGCAGAGTTAACCGGCAGAGAGGCCTTGTGCACAAGTAAAGAGCGCGCCATTTCCAGAAGTGTGAGGAACAGTGAAAACACCGTGCAGTGTGGTCAAGGACTTCTGGAACGTAAGAATGATCGAGTCGCCGCAGGCGGAGAGGAAACGGGCAGAGAGACTCTAGGACCTGAGAGAGTCTCACATGTCAGTTGTCTGACCTAAGGCACAGGAGCTTATGTCCCCATGTGCCACTTTTCTGACCCATAAAATGGGGAGAAGAAAAATATGACTTCCGTGGGCCATTTCAGAGGTTTAAATAAGATAAATAGCAGTTATTCTTCCATTATTACTATTACTACAATGATAATTATTACTACAATATTTTTTATTATTATAACAAAGTTATAATTATTACATAATAATTACCATAATAATTATTAGTACTATCATGTTACTAGTACTATATAATTAGTACTATAATAATTATAAAATTACATGTATAAAATATAAATTGAATTGCTTTTTAGAAGAAGCTTGCATTTGAAGAAGGTAGAATGTGCACAGATCACTGATAAAGTGGGGGGCTCTCAGTATAAATAGCTTACATCAAAAGCTCTCGCCAACATAAATGCTTCACAAGTTAGTGGGTGTTAAACACTTTGTACTGTGGTCAAAAATCAAGACCGTCTGGGGACATACAACCAGCCAAAAATGTTAAAGCAGGGAGAGGCTTAGACATCTAAATCCTACTTTCAAATAATTTCCAAGATGTTCTACTTCTACAGAGAAGTTTAAAGTTTAAAGGATAGAGCTGCATCACAATAATGAAAAAGGACTAAGTTGTCTTTCATTGCATTTAGGCAGAGATCAGAACCAATTAATCTTCAAAGAAGTGAAAATAATCTGTTCCTGAACTTAATTATGCAAAAAAAAGCGCTTAATTCTCATTTCAAAAATGGCTAGAGATGGTCCCTTGCCAAAGAGGGGAGGGAAATTAATCAGAGGAGGACAGAGGGGTGGACTTGGCTTAAGTCACCAGGCTGAAAAGAAGCCTTCCCTGTGGCCGTCACTGTGGCCGCGATGTCTTAGAAACACGATAGTCACAAGAATGTTGTGTCATTAGAGTTTCCATGAAATCCAGGACCACGCATCTGAGTCAAAGTGGACTGTCCTTATTCTGTGTGACACTTGTGCCTTCTGGCCAGGGAGGGAGAGAGACGCGGTCAGCATCCAGAGAGGAGAAAGAGCAGTGTCCGCCGGAGGAGCCAACATCAGCAGGTTGTCCCTGAGACCGTCCGGTCATCATCCGATGGGTGCTGCAGGCACCTGGCCTCCCACTCATTCAGTCCACAGATGATCCTGCTCGGGAACTGCTGCTCTCAAGAGAATGAGGTCTGACCCTGGTAGCTTTGTGATTTTACATCCGTATTACTGTATTTTGTTGTCCATGTCATTCATATTTCAACTCAGCAGAAAAGACAAATAACATAAGCACTTGGACATTTTTACAGGCAGCTTGGATGGAAATTTTCTTATCTAGCACAGATGGGATGGATCTACATACTTCTCACAAAATATGTAAACTTGGAACCAAAGGTGAGGTCTCAAAGTGAAGTGGAGAAGTGAGGAAATTTTAGAAATTATCTAGGTTGAACTGACCATGTAGATGATAGACTCTGACTTTTTCCTATCTAAAAATTCTCCTTCATCCTTTACTTCACTTTATATGGGTAGACACATCTCTACGTCTGCTCAGGGCAGCTGTGTTAATCAGCTTTTCACTGCTGTGACAAAATACCCAAACATAAGCAACTTACATGGAAGAAAAGTTTATCCAGACTCACGGTTCCAGAGGCTCCAGTCCATGGTGGGCTTGCTGCACTGCTCTTAGGCCTGTGGTGAAGTCAAGCCATCGTGGCGGAAGGTGTGGCAGAGGGAAGCTGCCCACCTCATGGCAGCCACAGGGCACAGACAAAGCAAGAGTCAGAGACGAAGGCATCAGGTGCAAGATATAGTCAAAGGACATGGCCCTGTGGCCTGCTGCCTTCAACAAGGCCCTGCCTCCTAATGGCCATTCCACTAGGAACTCAGCTGTGGGTTAGTCTAACAGTGAGTTCTAGATATGGGCATTATAACACCCTCATAATTGAACCACATCCTGAAAGCCCATCAGCTGGCCTTCAGGGGCCGTATCTGGTCTAGCCCACAGCAGTGGCTGCAGTATTTCTCCCCTGTGAAGGTATGTGAAGGAGCAGTACAAACAGTGCTCAGATGGCAGTGGGAGGAAAAACTGGGGCTGCCACATGAAATGCTTTGACCTCTCAATGGATGTGAGCTGGGGCAATGCCAACAACTTTGTCTTCCCAGTCTGCCAGCTCCTCTCTTTGCTTCCCTTGGTGACTGCTAGAAGGGAAGAGGCAAGTTCCTGGCCATTGCATTTCAGAGTTCCTCTCCTAATAGCATAGAGCCAGCATTCCTGACACACAGGGCAGTAGGATTTCTGCTTCCCTTATTATTTTTTCCTTTTGTGACCCAGGTGGGCCACTTAGGGTAAGATTTAAGCCCTTATTCACTCATTTATCCAGCATTTACTGAGCACCTACTATGTGCCAAGGAGGGGAGACAGAGAATATTGGCATAGTTACAACTTTTAAATAGGATTATGAAGAAAGCCCTGGCGATACAGTATTTTTTGAATGAAAGCCTGGAAGAGGAAGCAGAGCAAGCCCTACAGGTGTCTGTGTTCCAGGCAGGGGGCACACAAATGCCAAAGCTCCAGGATAGAAACGTGCGTGTCATGGTGAAGGATCAGGAGAGTGTGGAGCTGGGGAGGCGGAGTACAAGGGGAGCCAGGGTTGGCGACGGGCTGGATCTTTTATGGGGACAAGTGTCAGATCTAGATTGTGAGCTTTCTCCCAGCTGGACCCTCTTAGCCTTCGGGGGTCTATTTCACAGAAAGCGTGTCCCTAGGATGGGACGTCAGGGTCTCTCTCAGAAGGAGTAGTGTCCTCTGGGTAGGGCGGGGCTGTCTGCGGGTCCCCAGCTCAGGATTCTCAGTCACTCACTGTGACTTCGAGAGCTTGGATCTATATAATTTCTCAGAAAGTCTTTCTTCCTATGATAAAGGGGGCTTGATTTCCTCAGGACCTTGTCATAGAGCGGGACAGAGGGGAGTTACTGTTATGTTACTGCGAGTTACTGTTAGGAGGTCGCACAGTGTTGGCGCTGGCTGCCTGCATGTAGATCAGGAAACCCCGCAACATCTACAGAGAGGCTGAGAAAATCAGATGGGGGACGTGGCATCATCAGAAGGTACTTTTGTTTGTCACAGCTGACCGAGGAAATCATTCTAGCATCTGGTGGATAAGGTCAAGGACACTGCTAATTATCCTCTAATGCATGAAACAGCCTTCTATAATAAAGAATTATCGGGCTGGGGATTTAGCTCAGTGATTGGAGCGCTCGCCTTGCAAGCACAAGGCCCTGAGTTCGATCCCCGGCACCACAAAAAAAAAAAATTATGTAGGTCAAATTACCAATAGCGCTGAAGTTAAGAAATCTTAATAAACATGTATGTATAGTATTTATAAAATAGTATTGGTTCAATTTTTGCTTCCCTAAATTCTCCTGTACTTTAAACGTCTTTGACAATGATTCTAGATTATTTTTAGAGTATGAGTGATCATGAAAATAGTATCTGATTGAGGGCGGTGGCGCTTAAGCGATCACACTCTCTTTGACTCTTAATTCCTCAGTAACTTTTGTCCCCCTTCCTCTGAATCACTATAATGCTTTTGGCTCCGCCCTCATCACTTCAGTCAATTAAATTCCATTGAGTCTATTCTGGTATAGCTTTCTGTGTATTCGTCTCAACGGTCCAGCTGAATTACAAACGCTTTGAAGTTAGGGACCAAGAAAAACTGGAGAGGGAGGATCTGCTTCTTCTGACATATGAGAGGTCCTTGGTCACCTGCTCTGGAAAGCAAGGAATAGAGGGAGGAAGGAGAGGAGGGGAGAGGGAGCCAGGAAGGAGGCAGGCCGGTCGCTGACTTTCTGAATCTTAGCTCTCTCCCGCTCTTCCCCACCGTGCACCCGGGGCAGGGAGCCAGACGGCCGCGGGGGTGGGAGGGGAGCAGCGTGGAGGGGCACAGAGAGCGCCAGCGGCTAGCTTCGAGGGTAGAGAGGCGAGCTCAAATATGGATTCTGAAACTCACTATTGTAGTTCATTTTTTAAAACTTAACAAACAGTGCTTCCGAGACTCTGTTCCAAATGTTTTGTGTCTATTTACTGTATCAGCTTAAAAGAATATATGACACTTTCAGAGTCCTGATTCTTTCAGCAAAATAGGAACAAGAGTCCTCTGCATGGCTGCTGTGCAGTTTAAACGCGAGGGAGTGTTACGCGCCGGGGCCAGACTGGGAGGTGGGGCAGCCACTCCACACGCGGAATGATTGTCATCGCGGAATGATTGTCATCGTCACTGTCCTCATTCCCCTCATCATTCTGAGCATGCGATAAAGTGTTCTCAGGTGCTTGGTTATTAGCTGGCCCAGCAGACTACAAGATTTAAATACGTGTCTTGGAACTACTTCCACAAGTGAACTGCTGGCTTGTTAGAGGGTCAGACGGCTCTTACACACGTTTGAAGGAAGAAATCTTGCCTTCCTTCAGGGGAAGTGACACCGACTGGTTGAAGGTAGAAGTGGGGGTGTGGCATGCAGGGTGAGGGGGAGAAGGGAGGCAGCCACCCAGCGCCATCATCCGACTGACCACCAGGGTTGGTGGGGTCGTCTTCCCATGTGCTGGTCATCGGCCTCCTCAGCAGTCTGTCAACTGCTCTGGCCTTGGCTCTTAGTAAGCACATGCCGTGGGCTGCTGGAAGACCCACGGGGCTAGAGAAGGAGAGTAGGACTGTGGGGAAGGACAGGGCCAACAGGAGCCCAGGAGAGTGCCGGGGAGTGGGAGGAAAGAAACTATAAGCAGATATGAGAGGAGCAAGTATTCATTTTTCAAATCTTGCATACGATCCCAGCGAGCCACACTGCATAGAATGGAGTGGCACCAGGTTGTGCTGCCCTGGAGTCTGCCCGGAGCTGAGATGGGAAGAAGGTTGGGAAGATGAGATAGGAGAAACCCAAGCAGTTGGTTTGGACTTACTTCACTAGCTTATTCTACTTAGCTCCCCAACTTTTCCAACTTTTGGGATTTATCCATAAATCAATCAACCAAAGTATTTCTTTTCCAGCAATTACTAGACCCATCCCAAGTGATGATTCTTCTAACTTTGGTAAACCTCATTCAGAGTTCATTATATCCCTCCTCCCACTTTTTATGGTCTCCTTTTTATGGTGTGTTTTTCTCTGCTCACACCTCCCGAGACAGCATTGGAGGGCATTCTAGCCCAGTCTTTATTACGCTCATTACTCCAGGAAGCCAAGTGTTAATTGTATTTTAATCCCTCAACCCAGGCTCTGGCATTAGAGGACCTTCCAGCTCAACCTGGTCCAAATTGCTCCTTGACCCGCATTCTGGGATCATCTGCAGCCCCATGCTGCTCCCCAACTCTGCTCTCTCCCTGGATCTCTTGTCCTTCACACTACACGCTCTCATCACTGGATCCCAAGAAAACGTCAGGGAGACACTGGGAATTCCAGCTAGCGAGAATCTGGAATGCGTTCCCATCCCTCTCCCATAAGGAAAGGACTTATACTGTGGAGATTTATACTATTTCTTTCTGGACACATGAGGGCACCTGAAAGTCTGTAACTACATGCAGACAACGCAGCTGCACTCTGGTATGTTTTCTCTAGAGAATCCCAGCCTCGGTGTGTGAGAACCAGTTCCAAGGTGCCATGAGACCAAAGAAAGGGGCAAACAGGTTCAGGAGCACAAAATGTGCAATTACTGGGGACTTGATGACAGAAATATGGTCCTGAGCAGCAGGAAGACCAGGAGATTCCTGTGATTTGGGTCATGGGAAGGAGGGGTGTGTAATGATCAGGACAAAAGTGACTTCTACCTCAGCTGGGAGGTACCAATACCAAAGGTCATCAAGCATATTTCTGGCACTGATGGTACCCGGATCTGGGTCATAAAGCTGCACCTTAGCACTATAATGGTTTTGTCTGTTGATAGTGTGACGGGGAAACGTGTGGGGAAAACAGACCAGACCAGGGTCACTCGGGGTTTCTCAGGTTAGTCACAGTAGTTAGGACTTGAGAGAGCCAAGGTCAGGTCAAGAGGACTCCCTGCAGTGTCCTCATATGATTAGCAAGACAGTTCAATAGTATTGTTAATGTCTTTAATTTACCAATGAGAAATTGAAGCCAAGATGCAGAGAGGGCAAACAGCTCCCCTGAGGTCATCTAGCTACAGGACGTTGTGCAGAGAGTCTAAGGCACTAGTCTGTTTGCCTCCAGAGTCTGTGTTCTGACATCCCATCCGAGATGCCTGGAGTAGTGATTTATTTTAATCATAAAAAAAAAAATCATGATTTTCAAGAAGAGTTTACTGAACCATCTAGTTTGATCCTCACACTATCCCCGGGACTTAAGGGAGGAAGTGGAGGCAGAGAATGGAGCCAGGGAGCCGACTCTGAGACAGGGTTCCGTGCTTAGGTCACTGACAGGGAGTGGGCCAGGGATCCACTGCGTGGACACAAAGGAAAGCAAGCAGGGCTGGGCAGAGACAGAAGTCAAGTTCAGTGCAGGCTCAGTTGCAGCTTGCACCAAGCCTGGAAGCTTGTCCACCTTCTAGTTTGAGTTCACTTTGTCCCCAAGGGACCATGTGTTGAAAGCTCAGTCCCCATATGGCAGCATTGGGAGGTAGTGGGACTATTAAGGGGCAGGGTCTAATGGGAAGTCCTTGGCCTTTGGAGGTGCTACCCCCAGATCCCTCGGTCGTCCTCACCCGAGGAGTTATCAAAGGGCCAAGCCTGGTCCCGTCCCGCTCTGTGTCTCCTGGTTTAGGGTGGACAGCATCCTGTATGCTGTCCTGTAACTGTCACTTGCCATGAGCAGACACAGCCCTCGCCAGAACTGAGCCCAGGTAGAGACCCTGCCTTGAACCTCCAGAGCTGTGTGCTATCAAAGAAGCTCCTTTTTATAATGTCAGCCTGTCTTGGGGATTTCACTGGGGTAACAGACACGAACGGGGGGCAGAATGGTCCTGAGCAGGGCGAGGGCAATGAGCCCTCGTGCCTGACAGTAGTGGGTCACTGGATGTGGACCCACCGTGCCCAGAAACCTGGGTGACCTGCGTCCATTAGCTTTCTGCTGCTGGTGTTGTCCCTGTAGGGACTGACAGGTGAGGGGACCTAAGGAGTGCAGGGCCTTGCCTCCACACCTACTGGCCAGTCAGCGATCCAGCCAGAGTCAGAATTCAGGCCCTGGACACCTCTGACTTGTGCAGCTCCGGACCTCTCTAGATGCGCCACAGGCTGCCTTCCCCAAACTGACAGTTCTCTAGCGATTCCAAAGCAAAGTCATAATCCAATAATTTGTATTTATCATCTAGATACTTTCAACCACCTGCACAGGAACTCAAAGTAGGTATTGGTAGGTGTCCTGATGTTGGTATGTGTGCTAACAGGAATGATGCTTGCAAGATATAGCACATCAAAACAATTACTAGAAGAAAATAAAAAAAAAAATTTCTGAATTAGAAATCAGTTAATTACTAAGTGTATTTGAAAATACACATAAGAGAATTCCAAATTTTGGAGAAATATGTATAAAATGTGACATATGAACACAAAGCCCTGGTTTTTGACTTGCTATAGTTATAAATATACTATATTTCTCTAGTCACATTGTCTTTAAAGCTTTTTATTCTTGTCCAAAACTGCATTCTAGGCCAAAAGGAAGCTCTTGGAAGTTACCTTTTCTCACTTAACGTCACATCAGGTAGCTTATCAGGTTTTCCCTGATGATTTTAAACAAATCGTCTTTGGTTTAGTTAAAGCCCCGTAGCTCTTCAAATTTTTAAGATTCTTTAAATTATTTGTACTATTTCTGGTCATTTCAAATCCTGTTTTTACTTTCTTTCTTTTTTTTTTTTTTGTAAAAACTCAAGCCAGAATTATTGCCCTCCAAGAGTTTTCTAAGAGCGTTAGAATTCTCCCGCCCTAACCACTTGGGCGGGGGCCGGTTGGCATGTGTTTTTGCTGGCTGGAAGGCATGTTGAGTGTGAGCGCTCTAGCTGGGATGTGGGCTGATGGTGTTGGGGAGGACGCTGTCGTCGGGTGGGGGCAATGAAGATGACATGGTTGGTGGTGGTGGCTGAGCACGATGTACTATGGCTGATGAGACAATGGATGTGATGTTGTTGGTGTGGGGGAGTTACTGTTCTTTTTACTAGTGAGATGGTGAGGGGGTGCTGTCAGTGGAGGACGGTGGTAAGGAGGTCACCTTGGTGGTGATGGTGATGGTGGTGTGACGGAGGATGCTTTTGGTGATGATAGTGAGATGTTTGCATACTAGAAACCCACGTTTCGGTCCATCTATCAAAAAACAAAACCCTAAATTTGAATTAGACATATTTGTTTCCTATCCTATTCCTTAAAACTCCAAGTCAGAATGAGAATGATTAATATTGGATAAAATTCTAAGATTCTCACTCAAAATTCTTTCCCAAGAAACTATATTCTCCATAAAAAAGCATGTCAAAAAAGTTTCCTGCTCTTCTTAAGAAATGGAGGCCGTCGTTCTCCCTCTTGCCTTGTTCCCATTAAGCTGACGTCAGAGCACACCCCGCGAGCGGCACCTTCCTTTGGCCCTCACAAGCCAGCTCACGCTCCACTTTGCTTTTACTCAACCCCTTGCCTCTTCCTTGCATCGACCCTTCCCCTCCCATTCCTTTACCACTCGGTCCTTCAAGATTCAGCTCAAACATACACTCCCCGAGGCGGCTAGCTCTCTTCTGCAGAATTCCTATTTCCCTTATCATCAGCAGCACCACGCAGTCTAGCAAAGCCATGTATCTGCATGTTCGTCGGAGGAACATGCGAGTCCTGTTTACCCAGCTGGATTTTCACCTCCGTAACAAGAGTGCCCCTGCCTTGTACTTTCCCTGTATTTCTCATAATGTCTAACCCTCAGCAGACACTTAGTGTACCACCATATTTGGCCATAAAACCCAAAGGAAAAACACACAAAGTGGACCTCCCAGCTACCGCGGTACCCTGAATCCACTGCATGGCCTTACTTCTTTGGCACTCAATTTCTTCAACAATGAACCACAATATCAAACCAGCACCATTTTCCAGGCATATGGATAATACATAATTTCTTTTCATGTGTTAAAATGCTGTTGTTCAGTGAATTGAAAGTAAAACTTTTGAATTCACTATTTACTATTCCACGTTAAAAAATAACTTCAGAAGTCTTATTCTAGACGTCCCAGCTAGTGGCTTGGCCACAGACAAAATTACTTCCTTCTCTGCACTCACAAGAAATGATAGGAATGAGCATTTCAAGTGATTAATAAACACACAGCTGATTTCAAAACAAAAGCGAAAAGGGGGAATTTCCAGTGACCAAAATGATTATGACAGCCTCCCCCAGTCTCTCTCTCTCTCACAAAAAAAATGTAGAAGACACATACAGAGATCTCAGAAGTGAAAGTGGACTGACTTTGAAGTCCAGAGAGGGTTGGAAATGGAGGGATTTGGGTACTGAATCTGTAAAGTTTCATTAGTAATGGTTTAATTTTTAAATGCTTAAATTTTAGTTTTTTTAGCACATGTGTGTAGTATATATTGTTTACATTCCTTGTGGGAAGTTGGTACATGCACATGACGTATCTTAATTCCCTTTTCGGTCCCCTTTTCTTCCCTTCTTTCCTCCTCTCTTGATGCCCTTCCTTTTTCTTTTTCTTTTTTTTCTGTACATGTTTGCAGCATATAATGTTTACAGTCCCTGTGTGGAGTTGGTACATGTACATAACACATCCCAATTCCTTTTTCTCACCCCTTATCCCTTCCCAAGAGAAAATGCAGCCACAGATGTGTGTAATTTCAAATAAAATATAAACATAGGGTGAAAGAAAGAACGGAAAGAAAATATGCTCAGAACACTGTGTAGTGATGGAACTATGAAAAATACTTCTTTTCTTCTTTGCCCATTTCAGTACTTTTCAGGTTAAAAGAGATAAGTAAGTACCATCTCCTCTCCTCATCTCATCGCTTTGTGGGTCTATTTTTAGGCCCTGGAATAATCACCAAAGTGGGAGCTAACGACCTCTACGCCTGCCGTCCAGGTGGCCAGAACAGCAGCAAGCAGGGCCAGGGCGCTGGGCGGGAATTCGGACCAGGGAGGGTAGTGTCTTCCCACTCGTCCCTGTAACTGTCCTAGGGAAGATGAGGAGGTGCGATTGTCCCCATCCGTGTGGCTTTTCTGTCCCTTCCTCCACAATGTTCTCACACAACAATACAAACATTTTGTCATGAGAAGCTAAAATCCCAGCGCCTTCTGTCTTGGAGTTGGTTCATTGTTTTGATACATTGCTCAGGGCAGAGATGAATGGCAGCCGGGCTGATCTAATCTACTCTAAATATTCTGAACCTGGGAAGGGAATCTTCTGCTGCAGGATGCCAACCTACGTCTTTTAATTGCCGCAGCTCCTGATAGATTGGCTCTTACCCCCTTTGAATTCCTTTGTTGTAGAAGAGTTAAAATTCATGAGCGTCCCATGCCTGGGAAGACTCGCTCACTGCTGCTATTTTTTGGAGCCAAGCTGGCCAACACGGCAAAGAGTCGGAGGTCTGTTGGGCCATCTGTTACATAATAGTCAACGATCTCGAAAATCTAGGGGACTAGGGATGGGGGCGTGAGGATGACGAGGCATTTAAACAGAACAGATTGCTGCCTTGCTTACGGGAGAAAAAAGGGAGTGATAATATGCTTTGATTGAAGCAGAGACAAGCTGTATTAGCATAGAGAACAAAACAAACTTTAAAAAATGCTGACAGTCTAAAAAGGCTTGGTGACAAACCCCATGTTGAATTGTAGGTCACAGGGGTCCCAGATGCGACACACATACAAGACCACGTAACGTATGCGCTCCACACAGACACGCAGTGATAAACGAGAGACACCCCTAGCAGACGGCTGCAGGCTTCAGAGGCGAAGTACAGGCCTGTGCTGAGTCTCAGATCTTGGAGATCTGCAGAAGGCACTTTGTCCTGCCTTCTACCAACTCCTTCATCAAAGGGTGGGAGGGTGCAGCGCCTGCTGGGCTGCTTTTAACAAAGCACAGGCCGTGTGTGCCTTGTAGACTCCTGAGCTTTCCCACGTAGCTGCCTGTAAATCTTGTCAGTGACCTACAGCAACTGACTTCGAAATACACAAAAAACTGGTGGATGGATAGGAGGGTCAATAAAAGGATCAATAAAACAACTATAGATAAGTTAATTTATAGAATATAGAAGTTAGTACATGGTAGGCATGATGCAATTCTTTCCATTTTTCTGTCTTTTGAAAACTTCCATAATAAACTATTAGGAGAAGACCAATAAACAGTGTAACTCCAAAAATCAAAATATAATGAACACTGAAAAAATGTTTTAGAAACCTTAGATATTTTTCTTATTAAGCACTTGTGGTAGGCTTGTGGTGGGCAGCTTGAGCAGGAACGCTCAGCTGACCTGAGTTGATGTGGTTCTGGGCGTAGAAGATCCACCTGGGGATTGTTGCCGACACAACGTAAAAGGAAAATGGGAGCAGAAGATAGCGGCTGGCTGTTTCCCAGGACAAGCCCCACTGTGGCTGGTTCTCCAGCAGGGAACTCGGCTGTTCTTGTCACAGAAAGATCGTATCCTGATTCAGTAAAGATTTCTTTGGCCATTTAGTGCAGACATGGGCATATATGGGACAGTGCTGTGGGCTCCGGGCCCCGGATTGGATCCTTCAGGTCTCCAGTGCGTACAGACACTCAGCGCTCTTCCTGTATTTTGCTTGTGGGTGAATGTTGTAACTCGTAAATGTCCTGTATTAAATCTGCTGTCTTGCACACCACTGACTCTAGAAAGGTAACTAACACAGCATTCCTTTAATTTTCGTTTTCCTTTCTCAGGACACTGTTTCTAAGTAATGTAGTTAAAAAGTAGAAACAAAAGAAATGGATTAAATTTTCATCACCAAATTTGATCAAATTCAAACAGCTGGGTTGCTGCTGTTATTTTATTGATGTTATATCTTTATTGTTATGTTTAGTAAGCTAAAATTAATGAGATTAGTAAAAGTCAATATTTGGTATAAAATGTGCACAAAGATTTTACATTATTTCCTCACAAATAGACTAAGATAAACAATACAACTTATTTCTTCCTCCCAACTCACAAACTTCTTCTGGAAGACAACCACTTCAAAACAGAACAAAATACCACTTAAAACCAAAGATGTTTCAGGGTGGTAATTTGGGATATTTTTCAGAATATTTTTCTGTGAATTTCATTCTACCCAAGGTAATTGTATCTGGCTTATTTTTCTTGCATGCCATCTCCGGATCTTAATATCTAAATTTGGAAGATTTATTTTTCACTGAAGGACCAGCCTCACCTTTAAGACTTTTGTGTATGGGATGGAAGTGGGATGGGGAAGAGAACACACATTTATTTACAAAAGCATTGAAAGAAACTATGAAATGACACTTTTGTCTCAGCGATTGGAGACATCAGAAGGGAAAAGGAAATGCAAGGAACAGCAGCTGCTGTTAATATAAACCTAAAACCTTTGGCCACATGTGTCTGTATGTAGAAAAAGTTTAATTTCCATGTTCAGGGCTTTTTACGTCTAACTCACTGTGTACAATAAACATCTCCTTTAGTAACAACTAATAGTTATACCAAATCTACTTTGTCGGCTAGCATTTTAAGCACTAGGCATTGAATTTCAAATGAAAACAAATGTATGCAATTCCATTTAATACCCAGAACTGCATGATGGTAAAGCCTCCCCGCTCAGAACGTGAGCCCACAGAAGGGGCTCAGAGTAGAGGCTCGGGGTGGTACAAAAGTTCTGCCTGTGAGCAGCACACTTTGCCCTGCAAGGTGATAGGGAAGGGATTGTCAGCAAGTTTTCACCCCAGGAACAAAAAGGAGAGGAAAATCTGTGGAAGTATTCAAGCAACTTTCTGCCTCCACCCAAGTCAGTGCAGAGTAGCAGACACCCCAGGTGCCATCTTTCCCAAGCAGGCAAGCGTGCTGTCCACACCCTGACCCTTGCACGGAGACTCCGGGGCTCAGTGGCTGGTTGGGGAATGCAGAATTGGGAAATTTCTAAGTAGAAGTGAGTGCAATTTATAAGAGCAGAATAATCCAAAGGACCTCGAGGACTCCAGAGTCCCTGACTGCTGGTTTCCTTCAGTGTCCTTTGTCACCTTCTCCTTGCTCCATTCACATCCTGGCCCCAGGGAGCCAGCGGGCGCCAGGGACCCAGGACAGGAGGGACCGATCAGATCCAGGCACCTGGGGAAGGCACTCAGGTGGAGCGGCACAGCCCCGCCCCCACCCCTAGTTGCCAGGTTGTTTCAAAACCCTAAGTGATTTATATAAAAGGAATGAAAGTCACCTCACATTTCATAAAAAGTACCTCCACAAGCCTGCAGTCCCCATAGTGTTCACAAGGTCTTTCTTTAGTAAGAGAAAAGGGCTTTGAAGAATCTGATGAAATCACCAAAATGTTTAGGGAAATTTTCTGTCCTTACAATCTGTGAAACTCAAACCAACAAGACACAAGTTAACAGTTCTGCTACTGTGTACAGTGAGCTAGGTTTCCATATCTCTATTTCTGCTTTCCCGCCTATAAAATGTGTATGATAGTATACTACTACTGCTACTAATCATTATCACTTTTATTATTACGAAGGGTTATTGTGAGGATTTGATAAACTCCAAAGGCAACATACACCACGATGCTCCACAAATATAAGTGCTTAATAACTGCCATAAAGAAGGATAAGCTTGAGTCATTTGTAGGAAAGTGGACGCACCCTGAGACTGTCATGTTAAGTGCAGTAAATCAGACACACAAGCTTCGATATCACATGGTTTCTCTTATATGAGAAACCCAAAGTAGAAATGAAGAGGAAAATAAAAAACAGGTAACAGGAAGTAGAGAGGTAGATCTTTCTCTCTTCTTTTTTTTTTTTTGTTTGGTGCTGGGCACCAAACTCACGGCCTTGTGCTTGCTAAGCAAGCGCTCTACCACTTGAGCTAAATCTCCAATCCAAGATCTTTCTCAAATGAGAAGGGCATCAAAAGATAGAGGGCAGGAAAGGAAGGGAGGGAAAGGAGCTGAAAAAAGGAATCCGCGTGTGTGCTTGTACCAGCTCCCCGCAGGGAATGTAAACATTATGTACTGCAGCACGTGCTAATCAAAAAAGAACTTTATCATCACTGTGTTCATCATTAATATTCTACTCCAAGTCAGAAAGAAAATATAAATTTGAGAGGCACATATTTGCAGGGGGCTCCTGGCTGAACGATCTAGGCATATTGTTTTGTAGCTTGGCTTGAAATGCCTTCCAGTAAGTTCCTCTGGTTTCATCCTGTTAACAGAAATCAAGAAATTGGAGGAAGACTAGAAAGAGAAGAGGATGATATAAAATAAAAGAGAGCATAACTAGGTAGTCTTGGCTGTGCTTATGAAGCCCTGATCTCTCCACAGCGTCATGGCTATTTGCAGGGACCTTAGCAAGACAGAGGAAAGTCCCGTGGTACTTTCTCATCCTTGAGCTCCGCCAGAAGGACAGAAGGTAAGTCCCTTATGAAAAATGAGACGCTGTAGAGGCAGAGCACGACTTCCTGGTGTTGCGGTGGGCCCGGCTGATAGATGCTGGTATCGGCCTTCTTTCCCCACTGTACAGCAATAGGAACAGCTTCCAAAATGGACTTTTAACATACATTTCCCATGATGCTGGAAAGAAATTTTTTAAGGGGGTAATATAATGACTGCTAAGAGGCAAAAGAAAACTTACTTAGCACTCACAGATTCTTCTAAAAATCACATTATCTATTTGTATTTAGGTGGAGTTCTTGACTAGGAAACAGAAGCTGACTTGGACAACATAAGCAGAGGGAATTCTTTCAGAAGGGTGTTGAGACTTCTTGGGAAGACCAGACTTAGAATGAGCCGTGGGGATCCTGTCGTAGGGGACTGTACAAAGCTACCATTGCTGCTGAGATGCTCCAAGTAAGAACCATTCCCACAAGATTCAGAAATGCCAGGACAGTGAGTCTGACTGCCCATGAGCTAATCGCATGACCTACTGCCAGCTATCCTGGGGACATGTTGGGACTGAGCTCTTTTTATGGACATCATCTCTTCCCGTATCTGCAGGTCAGAAGTACCCAGAAAAGCAATCAGGATGCAGTGAAGGTTAGCACTGGATATTAAATAGCCAAAAGCCAAAAAAAAATTCCAAAAAATTTAGAATTAAATTCTGTTAATTCTAATCATAGTTATTATCTTTTGCACAATAAAAAATGTTCCTATTCAAAGGTAATTTCTGAGTGTTCTGAGTTTTCTAGTGTTAATCCAGGAGGATGCGAACACTTCATCAATCTCAGAGAGCTCTTGAAAGAAAAGGCAGAAATGCTCACAGCTTCAACAAAGAGGGTGCATCCAGGAGCACCTGCACTACTTTCACAAGTCTGGGTTAGAACTATGTTTTTGTCTATGAAATTGACAAGTATAAAAGTATAGTCAAAACCAGTGGTGCTGAGGGTGTCCAAACCAGGTACTCACACATCATCTGTAGGAGATTAAATTGGTGTGGTGCCACATGAAGGGAAATTTGACATTATGCAACAAAAACCTTAAAATACCCACATCCTCTGACCTAATAATTAATTTCCTAGGAATTCATCTTAAAGAAAACATTAGTGTGAACCCAAAAATGTTGCTACTCACATCCTTATGCCATATTAAAACAACACTGCATATAATTGTGGAAAATCTTTAAACCACAAAATATTCAGACAAGGGGAAGTGGCTGATGAGTCTATAGTACAACCATACAGTGAAACACTTTACGATCACTGGAAGATGTTATGGATTGTTAACGTTTTAAGATATTTATGCTGTGATGTAGAACAACAACAAAAAACTGATTACAAGAATATATGAAGTATAGTAACCTATACTTCATTTTTTAAAAAATGAAAACAGGGTTTATGTGGATTAATAAATATAGAGAGATGGGGAAGGAAAAACTTAATCTAAGGGAATTACCCAAAATGCTAATAATGACTTCAAGTAGTAGAATGATGAGTGAAAGTTTATGTTTTTATTTGTGTTCTTTTTTTTTTTTATTTTTTGGTGGCAGTGCCACGAATTAAATCCAGGACCTGGCACGTGCTAAGCAGATGCTGTACCCCTGAACCACACCTTGCTCCTGACTTTTTTTTTTTGTTTTTATGTCTTACATATGCAGTTAAAGCATAAGTAATAATTTACAAGGTTGTTTTTACGTTCAGAAAATGTAGATTAGTATAAATAAACACAAGGGAAAGACCAATGTCACGTGCCATTCCAGAAAATGTGTAAGTTGTAGAGTAAGGGAAAAAATACCTCAAAGGCATCCTTGTATGTTTGTGAAACAAAGAAGAATATTGTATTTTTATTTCTTTACTCCATGATGAAGGAGGATGAGGCATTTTTCTCTGTACTGATTGCAGTTACCATTTACCGAGAGGCAGCGGGAGGTACCGAGCTTCATTACTCTGTGGTGGAAGACGAAAATAAACACATGCACTTTTAAAGTGTTAATTTATTCATTAGTACATATTTGTGATTCATAATGATACTTTCATTGTGGGTGTTTGGGCCATGTACATGACACATCCTAATCCCTTTATTTTTTCACCTTCCCCTCTCCCTCCTTTTATGTCCTGGACCCCTTCCCAATTGCAGCAGATCTATCTCCCAGTCCCATGTTATCTGTCTTTTACCTTGCTCTTTACTGTATGTATACCTGGGATTTCTCTTATAATAGAAACCATAGAGCACTGAAGCTTGTGTGTCTGATTTATTTCACTTAACATAATGATCTCAAGGCGCATCCCTTTCCTTACAAATGACTCAAGCCTATCCCCGTTTATGGCAAAGTACCACTCCATGGGGTATAAATATCACATTTTCTTTATCCATTCATCTGCTGATGGACATATATGTTGCTTCTAAGATTTAGCTACTAGGAATCTTGCTGCTGTAAACATGGGGATGCATGAATCACTGTAACATGATGCCTCTAACTCTTTTGGGATGATAACTAGTCGGGGAATAGCTGGGCCAATGGAAGTTCTAGTTTTATTTTCTTTTTTTTTAATTTTTTTTTTTTTTTTTTTTTTTTTTTTTTTTTTTTTTTTTTTTTTTTTTTTTTTTTTTTTTTTTTTTTTTTTGTGGTGCCGGGGATCGAACTCAGGCCCTTGTGCTTGCAAGGCAAGCACTCTAATCACTGAGCTAAATCCCCAGCCCCTTCTAGTTTTATTTTCATGAGGAATCCCTACACTGATTTCCTAGTGGCCATACTAGTTTACACTCCCACCAACAGTGTAGAAGGGTTCCCAGCCTTGGCAGCATTTGTTACTGTTTGGCTTCTTGGCGATGGCCATTCTTTCAGGAGAAAGATGGACTCTGAGGGTTGTTTTAGTTTGCATTTCTCTAACGGCCAGCGATGTTGAGCATTTTTTCACGTATGTGTGGGCTAGCTGTACTGAAGTGTCTATTCGATTCAGTTGCCCGTTTTGATTGGGTCTTATAGTTTAGTGAGTCTAATTTTTTGAGTTCTTTATGTATTCTAGATATCAGTCCCCTGTCTGAAGTGTAGCAGGCAAAGTTTTTTCCTAT
This sequence comes from Hystrix cristata, assembly GCA_004026905.1. Lineage (NCBI taxonomy): Eukaryota > Metazoa > Chordata > Mammalia > Rodentia > Hystricidae > Hystrix > Hystrix cristata. The sequence goes on from PVJO010004338.1 coordinate 78,940, forward strand.
TCCGTAGTTAGGTCTTCACTCTTGGTTGTTTCCTTTGCTGTGCGGAAGCTTTTTAATTTGACAGAATCCCATCTGGTGACTCTTAATGGCATTTCTTGTGCAGTTGGGATTCTGCTCAGAAAGTCTTTCCCCCCATCTATGGTTTCAAGAGTTTTACCTACCTTATTTTCTGGCAGGTTGAATGTTTTTTTAATTAATATTTAGATCTTTGGTCCATTTTTGTTTTACGTGGGGGTGCTAGAAAGCCCACTGAGGCACCACAGTGCCTCAGCCTAAAACCCCATCAGACTGGCCCAGTTGTGACTCGGCAGATCGGCAGCGAGCACAGTCCTGCAGGGCCTGCTTCTGGAAGGGCAGCAGCCCTTGTGCCGCAAACCTCCGAGGGCCCTGTGGATCCACGAGACACGCCGCCTAAAGAGCTAGGGATGAATCTTGTACACTTCCCACTGAAATTCTGCCTTCATAGCAGCTCCTGCAAGCAAGAAGGCCCGCGAAGGACACGGGAAAGCAGGCGTTGACGCTGCCCTGCGCTGTGCTCAAAACGAAGCCTCTCAGGAAGGAGGCGGTCTGACTTCCCCCTTCCTTCTGCTTCCAGCTTTCACTTTTCTGGACAGCTATTTTCTAACTCAGATGCCTCATGAGAACGTCCAGGTCAGTCTGATGAAAGACACTTTGTAAAATGCAGAACTAGCATTATGCCAAATTGAAGTTGGGGCCTTTGCAGCAAATGAATCATTTTCTATACAGAAATCCATGCCTATGACCCAGCGGCAATGTGGAGGTTAGATTTTTTTCTTTTAGCTCTTTCTAATGAAACTTTCTCCTTTTTTCCTGCCAGTCGTCTTTGTGTCTCCGCATTGAATGCCACCCCTGGCCCAGGCCACCAGCCCCTTCCTGTTCTGCGGAACACAACAGCAACCACTGCACAGTGCTCTGTGAAGACGCAGCGATTGTGCGCGGGATGTAGGTACGGTGCGCGTCACTGTGTTTAGGTCCCTGGCTCCCTTTTCTTGTGTGGCTTTGAAAAACCTTGCTCGACCATCACAAGACGGAACAACATGCCCTGCAAAACCAAATGCGGGAAACGGTTGCAGAGACGGTCTGTTTACTCAAGACTCACCGACCTGCCGCCAAAATAGCCTGAACAATTTTGCGGTTGAACTTAAAGCTGGAGCCACGGGATAAAGCTCGTGGGGAACAATGAGAGAAATAAATGTTGATAGCAGCCCCTCCCTGTTTTTATTAGTCATACAAAGAGAATCATTAAATTTTAAAAGGACAGGCACAGATGGTAGAACCATTTCCTTTTCTGTCATTGACGAGTGCTAATAACACAGATGGAAAAATAGATTCACTTCATTTGATGAAAGCAAACAATGCAGATCTGTGGAGCCGGAACTTCACAGCAGCGTCCCAGGGGCACAGTCAGGTCTGCGTGTAGGTGCACTTAAAGTTCAGTTATTCTGGGTTCTTAAAATTAAAGGGCCTTGCTAATTAATAAAGGCTGTCACTGTGTTTACCACTCCGCGAGTGTATCTAGAGTGACGCCTTTTGACTTCATCGCTACGAATCTCAGAGCAAAGTGTCTTTTAATCTAACCCTAGCCCCTCAAGCCAGTCTAATTACGTTGTAAAAGGTCTGATTTATAACCTTAATTTGTTATGGTCTTATTTGGCCTGTACTGACAGAAATACTTACTTGACAATTTTCCGCAAATCCCGCTTGATTTGTTCTCGTCAAACTTGTTTGAAATATTAAAGCAACTTTGAACAGTGTCAGTAAGGAGGGTACCTTCTCTTTTGATGCTTAGAATTACATCGTGGAGGTTTATTTAAAATTCTCCACTTATTTCTGTATATTGTTCTGGGGTCTATGAAGCATGGGGTGAGGAGATGTTCAATGAAGCTTAACCCAGCTGCTTGGGTCTGCTAGCAGATATCAATAGTAATGTGCTCACTTTAATAAAGTGAGATACGTTGGAATAACTGAGCAGTAAATTAGCACTGGTTCCATATTATCTCAGCATTTCTTTGTCTCTGTAGTGTAGATGGGAGTAGATAGCAGTTTCACTTTCCATGGGAGAAGCTCAAACACAGATTAGTTTGTTAGAAAAAAATCATGCTCTATTTTGCTCTCAAAGTCAGAGTTAAGGAAACTCTAGAAAAGCTCCCTGTGATGCGTACGCATCCACAGAATTATTGTTTATTGGTCCATTATCACAGAAGAAAGAATTTGTGTTAAGAATGCAAAGCTGCAGAGTTGGGCTAGTTGGGACTTAATCATTCTTATTTACCCTAACAGTTAAGTTCCCTTTGTCAGGTAGTTCAAATACCTAACCACTTGCAACCTAAATGTTTACTTCTCTCCCAAAATTCATTTTGAGGGCCAACCAAAGCAAAGCAATTTCAAAGACTGTGCTTAAATTGAATCTTCCTTTCACTGACTTTCAAAGTGGTGCCCTTGCTTAGACTTAGTTTTCGGTAAGTAACACAACTGAAATTTTCATCTGAAATTTGGGAGAAAAAATAGTGCCTCATAGAACACTGTGCAATGTAGGTTATCTTAAAAGAGTCCACCACTGAAATAGAATATTTAGGATGTCTGTTCAGCAAATTTAGGTGCACAATGCCCAGGTAAATTTTGGATAACCAATGAATATTGTTACTATAAAGAAATGTAAGTATGACCCTGTGCCTTCAAAAACATTTTCAGGAACTAACCTGGTCATGAAATTAAGGTTTCATTTCTCTTCACTCTGTTTCTTTAATGAAGAGCATTTTTAAGTTTAAAATTCGTAAAACTTGAGGTTGGAGATTTAGCTTAGTGGTAGAGCACTTGCTTAGCAAGCACAAGGCCCTGAGTTCCATCCTCAGCACCTCCCCGCAAATTAGTAAAACTAGAGAATTTTGTCTTGCTCATTACTATTATAAAGTATCTTTTCTTATAGAATGGATTACTTTTGTACATATGTTAAACTTTTCAAATTAGACTAAGTTAAGGAATTTATAAAAGTAAACCCCGGGGGACAAATTTTTAACACACAATTTTAAAATAATGATTTTACTTATATACCTCTGTCACTATGATACTTTGTGATTTATTTATTTTTTTCTTTAGTCAATTGCTTCATAGAGATTATTAGGTACCTGCTCTATGTCAGGCACTGGAGATATAAATGTAAAATAATGTCCTTCCTTTCAAAAGTCTTACAAATGGGCAAAAACAAACATGACTAAGTGAAAGAAGGCTCAGAGTTGCTATAAAACTTCAGAAACATCACCCACAAATTTGATATTTCCATTAAGAATACATATTCTGGGAAGCTGAATGCTTAAATCATTTTCAAAGTGCAGGAATAATTTTTAAAGTTATGTTTTACAAAAAGCTAGTCATTGTGCTAATTTAGGTGAACCCATAATTGAAATGAATCTTCATAATTCATAATTGTGGCAGGCAGTTTTGTGGCTAGTAAATAACACAAGGTGGAATATTAAAAATACAAAATATGTACAAAATACAAAATACAAAATAAATACAAAATAATCAAACACAATGGAAAACCAATGAGAGATATTTATGCTAGATGCTACAAAATATTGGTGAAAGAAATTAAAGGATATCTAAATGGTGAGGCATATCATGTCAATAGACTGAATCAATATTATAAAGATATTGAGTTCTCACAAAATAATCTACATACTGAATGCAGTCCCAATGTAGATTGCCCCAGTTTTTATTTTATTGGATAAATTTTTTAAATTATTCTAAAATTTATAAGGAACTATAGAAGTCCAAGAGAAGCCAAGAAAAATTATTATCATACATCAGTTAGGTAGGAAGAAAATTGTTTTCAGTAAATGGTAGTGAGTTAATTGAATATCATCACAGAAAAAAAAATCAAATCTACTATACCCTGCATACAAAATTAAATTTAATATGGATGGCAGATTTAATTGCAGAATATAAAACAAACAAAAAGGCATTTAGGGAAAAAATGAAGTAGAAAATGTTCCTCTCTTGGGTATAGCAAAAGTCTTTTTAAAATGTGACACACAAAGCAGCTGTAAAAGATGAACATTGTTAAATCAAGCTATAACTAAAATGAGATATTCTTCAAGAGACCCAAGTATAGTCATTAAAAGACAACCAAGTGGGAATGTGTACATCTAGCAAAGAACACATACCTTAACATATAAAGAGCATTCACAGATCAACAATCAAAAGGCTGCTATCTCAATTGAAAAATGAACTAAAACCTGAACAAATTCTTTATACAAGAGGATATCCAATGGATAATAAACTATAAAAAGGAATGCAAATTCATTTGGCATCAAAGTAAAACTACTGCACATCAAGTAGAATGATCAAAATGAAAAAGAAAAGAAATACAAGTATTAATAAAGCCATGCTACAACTGGAACTCTAAGACACTAATAGCAGCACAATAAATTGATACAACCACTTTGGAAAACTCTAAGTGTATATAATATTTGAGTATGTATTACCTTGGCATATACCCTGGTCCAGCAATTCTACTCATAGGCACATGCCCAACAGAGACTCAGGCATATATTCACTAGAAAACAAGTGTTAAATATTTTGTAGAACCACTATTCACAGCAGCTGAAAGCTGAAAACTTCCAAAATCTCCATCAATAGCAGAATGGATGAATAAATTGTAAATATATTCACATGATGAAATACTATATTGTCTTGAGAATGAACAATCCATATGGACATATAAGAATGTATAAATCTCAGAAAACATAATGTTGACAAAAGAAGCCAGATCCATGTATTCAAACTGTATGAGTCCATCGATGGAAAAATAGGCAAAACTAATTGCTGCTGATAGTTACCAAGATGACAGCTACCTTTGGAGGGATAAGTGATCATAACAGGGTGTGAAATTAGAGGAAGCGTTTCTGGAGTACTGGCAATATTCCAGTTCTTCATCTAGATGTTTGGTTGTCCAGCTGACCTGGATTTAGGTTGCAGCAACTCATAAAGCTATGTAACTCTAATAGGTGCACTCTTCTACAAGATGAATATACTTCAATAAAAAGTTAAGATGAACAAGTAAACAAAAAATACTTGACATCTTGCAGGCCATCCAGGTACTTATTCACAGCGTGAGACAACCTGTTCATACCAGGTGATGGAACCCAGCCTGGTTTGAAGTTCTATTGAAAATTATTTGCAGAAATGAAGAACATATGAAAAAACATTTGAACTTAATTAGTAGTCAAAAATGCAAATTTAAAGACAAAATAGCAATAACTTGGAAAATACTTAGAATAAAGTGTTAAATGAGAGGAAAATATACCAAAATAATGATAGCAACTGTTTGACATGTAGGAAAGATGCTTTCTTTCTTCCTCTTCCAACCCATATTTTCCAAATGTTCTATAGTGAGAATAACTTATTTTTATAAAGAAAAAAGGAGAAAATATTTTTTTCCCAGAAGACAATAACATGTTCAGACAAAACAAAGAGAAATGATGTTTGCTATAAATTTACTTGGCTAAAAATAACTTTCCACTGAAAAATTGAGTTGAATGTATGATTATATATTTGAAGCTATGTACTGGCTTCTGGCTGTACTTTAAATTTCACGTATCTAGAATAGAAGTCACCACTCAAACACCATTATTGCTTGGAAAAAAAATGCCTTGTCTTGTATTTTTGATAGCAAACCGGTGTCAAAGCTGAAAAGTTCTATATTTCTATCTTCAGTGTCCTAAATTAATATAAACTCCTCTCCATCCCACTATAGGATTTTCAGGGAATTAGAAATTTAGCTGGAAATACATATGTCTGAACATACCAGTCTCTGTTCTTTGTTTTCACTGCTCTACCTTAGTCAAGCCCATTAAAGTCATGCTCGGTCAATGATGTCTTATGTCATTTTCTTGCCGGTAGTTTTATTTCTTTTAGGGCTACAGCCAAAGCACAGTAGTTCATGGAGGAAGTCACACTGGACTAGGTGGATTTGGGGATAGGTGGCAAGCACGTCCACTTGGCATGGAACCTCAAGCTGTAGGGAATGTCACATTTTTGTGGTTGTTCAGTGGTGAAAGGTAAAGGCTGGTCACATTTGTTGATTTTTGCCCTCTACGGTATCTTCCATGTGAACCCCAAGGGCCCTGATCACCAAGGCCTTTCCAGGGGCTCCCGCGGCCAGCTGATTCTGCGACCAAGGCATTATGGGTTACCCAGCAAGAGACAGGGCAGGGTGACAGCAGCTGGCACTCCCCCTCCAGCAGGCATCCTCTCTCCCCGGGGAGCACAGAGCACCTGGGCTGCTCAGGCAGAGCCTTTCTGTGGGGCTGATAAAGACTATCTGCTGAGGAGTCACACATACACACCCGCACATATACATACGAGGTGTGGTCAAAAACTACAGTGCATGTTTAACTTTTTGTGGCAGTGAAAGACACATTTCCATTAATACCCCTCAAGATTCTGTCCTTCACTTTGACCATGTTTATGCTGTCATTCTTGCCACTTTCTGAAGTGGTTCTGGAAGTCTTTTTTCGTCAGTGTCTTTAGCGATGCATGGCTGTGTCCATGTCCTGAAGTGATTCGAAACGTTTACCTTTATGGTCATTTTGACTTTGAAGAAGAGCCAGAAATCTCTTGGTGCCAGATTCAGTGAATAAGATGGATGAGGACACAGCGACATGTTTCTATTCAGTAGAAATTGCCATAGATGTTCAGTCAGTAAGAGGTGATCAAAAATTACAGGGAATGTTTAAAAGCCATTAATCAAAATACTCCCCTCCGTTTGAACACATTCGTCCCGCTGTTTCTGGTAATGTGCCTTTTGCTGTAATAATTTCTAAAAATTTAAACATTCACTGCTTATTTAGATCACGTGTGTAAGATCTAAAGACCACCTGAGAGGTGGTCTGAATTTATCTCAGCTACTCCCAAGTTACCAGTTTACTTGGATCCAGCCATCTGTGTTGGAATCTTCCCCCACACCCACCCACCCTGTCTTTACTTAACAAGTCATCTGCTTTCTACAGCAAACTCCATTTACCATTTATTCAGTCTCCCCTCTCTACTGAAGCTCACACTGTCCATTGTCCTGTCTGTCCTCCTGCTATGATAGTGCCCTCCAGCTGTATCCCAGGAGCGTATGTGCACCTGAGTGAAGTCCCCCGCTCCTTGAAGGCTAGGACTCCTAACTTTTAGCCTGTATATCCTCAAATGCTTCCTTCAAAGCAAGTCTTCACAGTCAGGTTAGCTAAAGAAGTATCATTCTCTAGCTGAGTAAACGACTGCACTGAGGCCACCTATTCCTTATTACAAACCACGCAGGCTACTCTAGAAGTATTTCTCTGGGATAAGCCCACTTGAGATCAAACTGCAGGACATGAATCAATTGGGCTGTTTACCTCGTGGTTTCTGATGTTGTCAGAAGTCTAGTTTTCCAAGAGTGACCGATAATAAGCATTGAGCTTCCCTTGTTAGAGTTAGTTCAGTGAAAAAAAAAAAAAAGTAATCAAAGTAATCTTTGATCCTTCCCAAACTTTGACTTGACATCACGAATTCCTGAGATTCTAAAACAGAGCAAAGTGGAATAATTGCAACAATTGTTAAGAAATGTGTAGAATTCTTATGAGAAAAACTATGCAGTGCTCTTCAATTCCTGACCTTTCTTGCCTAGAAAGGTGTCCTGCTATTCTAGTGGTTAGTGGGGAAGCCTTACGAGGGATTACCCCAATGAGGTAGACCAATCCCTTATTGTTCTCAAATACATTTTTCTCTTAAGCAAAGAAGAAGCAGTAGTGGGACCTGAGGTCACCATTTGCAAGGTATGAGATGGATTTTTCCAAGAGGAACCATCAAGGCTACTGGACACACAAACTTCCCACATTCGCTCACAAGACCCCTTGCTGAGTAGCTACTCCATACCCAAGCAGCCCAAACCTCAGTGAACCCCAGCCCACACTGCCCAAAGGCGCTTAGAATCTTATCAAGCTAATCTTCGTATCTCCAATGATTTCCATCCCAATGGGACAGTAAAGTTCAGGGACTCAACCAGACTGTGACCCCAGATGAGACAGGATATCTAGATGTGTCAACACAGTGTGGCGGCTAAAAGTCATATTGCCTCATTTTGTTCCCGAAACCCTGCTGGATCTACCTGAACCCTAGTTCCCCTGCTCACTACACAGTTACACTGTGGGCATTCTGCTTAACCTCAGTCTCCTTGGCTGTAAGGTGGCAGTACCAGCCCTCAATAGGCTATCCCAAACTCTGAGTTAGACAACTTGTACGAATGTCAAGCATAATATCTAGCACACTCATGCACTCGGTTCCTAATTATTTGTCACACTGCCCCTTTCTGGGGTGGAGTGGGCTCCCCACTCCTGCCACTGAATAGATTTTAACTCTCAGGGTTCTTCTTCAAGGTTCTCAAATCTTGTGGGATTTTTAGAAATTATTACAGCAAAAAGTTACCGTTTAACTCTGAATTCCAAACAAGAACAAGAATCTCAGTACCTACATATAATTAAACATTGCAAGGCTGGCTGCAGGATGTGTCCTTTTAAGGAACTCCTGGGGTGCAAGATCTACCTCAGCAGGTCCCAAATCATGTTCTGTCCAACACTGACTCTGTACCACTGCTCATCCAGAAAACCGTCTTGGGATCAAATTCCTTTTGCAGGTCCTCCCTACCACCTCCCTGTCTCAAAGATTTGCATAGATATTGGCATAAAAATGTCTCTAAAAGCGCATACAGGAAGGAAGCTTACCCCACTTCATCTTACACAGAATTTCTGCTACTTACTTTTACCGCACGTATTTCACTCGTATCTTGGAATTTGTGTTCTTAGGAAAACAGGTTGGAAACAGAGGAATGTGTCAAGGACAACCATGAATGATGCTACTGGAAGCACTTGACATTTTATTTTGCCAAAAACTTTTATAAAAAATATTGAACATAATTAAATTCTCCATGGCAAAATTATGTCACCTGGCCAAATACCTGAGGTCTGGCTGATTTAGGCATGGTTACAAGGAGTGTGTACACACAGATGATCTGTTTGTAAAAACTTGACCCACTTATTAAGCATAAATAGCTTGAGTTTTATTTTGATTCTCCAAAAGAAAGATGTGTTCCTTGGAAAACTGATCACTGGGCTTCATTCTACATCAATGTATCTTCTCCTCTCATACTCCCTTTGTGTAGTAATCTATATAGAATGGGCTCCCACAGGTTGAGGGGAGGAAACGAAAACGACCTCCAACTCCCCCAGGTCCCCTCCCCCATCTCCCTCCAGTGCCCTGGAGCAGCGAGTCGGTTTATTGCTCTCCTGGGCTTTGGCTCTTGTTCTGTACAGGAAGCAAGATTGATTATCCTTACACTAAAATATGGAGATCCAGCATGTGTGCCTTTGTCCCGTGTCCCTTGGGAGTGAGCTGGCATCACCCACCCTCAGTAAAGAGGTGGCACATCTTGGGCCATTAGCAAGTGACAGTGACGGTGTGGAGGGGCACTCCGCCACCCCCACTCCCGCCAACCTCTACCTTGAGCTCCACGCCCACCAGACCACCTGAGCAGAGCACTCGCCCCGCAGATCCCTGGGGCCTGACCTCTGCAAAGCTGGGAGATGAAGCCACCACTGAAACAGTCTTGCATGCGAAGGCGCCTTCAGGGACTACTCCTCGGCTCAAAGGTCCAGCGGGGTGCCCTTGTGTGTGCACAAGCACTCATGAATATGTGTGGACTCCTGAGGAAGAAGTCCATCGAGGCCCACTTCTGCAGCTTTCCTGTCTGGACTCAGCCTGCCTGCCTCCAAAGACAGGTTGCACAGCCTGGCACACCGTGAGCATCTCATCGGCCGCTTGTCCTTTGTGTCACTAATTTGGTTGAAATAGAAACTCAGAGCCCCCACAGGTCTGAGCCAGGATTCCAGACCCGGCCAAGGTTTGGAACATAAAGCACACTGAAACGAGCTAGCGTGCAGGCAACTCAGGGAAAGTAATTGCTCTTCCCACCAGCACGGCTGCTCGTCTGCCTCGCACGTGAACGAGTTAATTCGAGGCATGGCTTTCTGGGAAGAAATGGCACTCACTCCTCCCAGCATCCCGTGGACTCATGGGGAGAGACACCCTTTCACAAGACAGAAACAGTAAATTATATTTGAAATCCATTTCTGTTGAAGAAAATCCTACTTTTTTCCCCAGGAGCTACTCTTTTTTTTTTTTTTTTTTTGGCCTGGTTGTACTATTTAATATCCACTGTCCAACATCAGAGGGCCCTTTTGCTCACGTAAGTGTCTAGCAACTGAGGAAAGAGTTTTGCTAATCAAACAAGGAGTGGTTTAATTAAATACAGAATTGCACAAAGAGGTTTGCCCTTTGCCAATCCTGGGCTTCCGGGCGCTGGTCTCAGCAGCATCCAAGTCAGACAAATTGGCTAAATTGATCCTGCTCCGTAGAAAGGGTGCTTCATCTAGGTCCAATCAAGGACAGATTGAAGTGTGATGTGCGACGAGAAGAAGGAATCAGGTGGCCCACTATTTCCAGGTTAGGAATCAGGCTTCAAGGAACAAAAACATCTCTGTTTGCTGTTGGCTTGATTACCTGCTAAACACCAAGGACCTTGAATTGTGAGCTGCAGGACCACCCTCGCTTCCGAGCCCCACAGACGGCTGTGGGCTGAGGAACAGCCAGGGAAATCTGATGTAGGCATTGTGTCTTTGTTCTGCCCACAACCTGTCAATTCAGAATCTGACCCAATTAATCAAACACCACTGCAGAGAGGACTTCAGTGCCTCTGGCCCTGAACTAGCCGTTTCCCAGAATTGTTTTTCATACCGCAGACCTGGGAAGTCAGTTAGTAAGTCAGTTGGATAAGTTGGGCTTCCTGTGCATCCCAGGTCCCCAGGAGGACCTGTGTAACTGGGGACAAGTGACTTCAGCTCCTAGAGCCACAGTTTTCTCATCGTAAAACTGAGATAGCGAAAGTGCCTAGTTCAGAAGGTCACAGAGAGAATTAATGTGATGATTCTCAAAAAAGTACTTTGTACAGCGGTTATTCTCATTTGAGGAAAGAGACTCTTTTCAAGGTGAAAGAGATCACCTCGTACCAGTTGTGGACAAGCCACTGATAGACCGCAGAGTGAGAGAGTCTAAACTGGGTGTACTGGATGCCAAAGCCCATGCACCTTCTGCCACATCATGTCCCAGCAGCCACCGCACGCCCATGAGTAAGCTCTGCTCAGATCTGCAAAGGGCAAAGAAATCCCACACGTCATTGCTCTTCTCAAAAGCAGTCCAGACAGTGAACACCAGTGTCTGGGCTGACCACAAACAAGGTTCTCCAAGAAAGACTGTCACTTCAGGTGGTCTCTGTATAATCCCAAGTAAACAGGCTTGAGCTTTAGGAAGCCTTCCTGCTCTGTGACACCACAGCCTTGTATACTCTTCTAGACTCTCACCTCCCACTCATGGCAATTATACCTTTATCTAATGCTCTCTCTGCCTCTGAGTAGAAGCTCCCTGAAGGCAAATCTAACAACTAGATCATGTGAGAATTTCCTGCACCTGACACAATGCCTAAGACTTCACTTAAGGAGGATGAAACAGAAACCCAAAGAAGTGGAAAACGCAGGCCCTGAGTCAACCCTAAAATAAGGTGAGAGATTTCACTACAATGCTATGAGGCAAATCCAAAGTCCTGCGTTGACATTTTATTTCCTACAAGTCAGATTTTGTTGGATGCTTTCAAAAGATATTTCTACAAAATATTGCCAGTTTTGTATGCTTTTCCTGGAATCTTCTTCAAAAGAACATGTTGTAATTGCCCAGTTCTAAAGCTAATATCTGCCTGCTTTGTGCCTAGAATCTGATTTTAATGGAATGTCTCATTTAAACTTGCACCCCATGAGTTAATCATTAAAATTCATACCACACAACCTCCACGGGTGTGTTAGTTTGTATTGCCCAATAATTGAAATCCACAGATAGAGTCTGAACCAAACAAGGCTTCCAGATGTGTGTCTTCTTCTCTCTAGGAACCAAACCATCCTTGCTTAATTCACATGATCTGATTTCATTGTTACAACAATCCTATAGGGTTATCATTGTTATTCCTATTTCATAAATGAAGAAACTCAGAAACTAAGTACCTTGCCCAAGATCACACAACCAATAGTAGAACTTTTATTTGAATTGAAGGTCAACTGAGCCTACATTCTGAATTACCGTCTTTCAGAAGAACTGACTAGAAGGAGCCAGGTCAAGTCTAACAGTGCTAAAAGAATAAGTTTCCCGGGTTAATTTGAGAGCCATATGCTAAGCACCTGTTTAAGTATTTTATATGTAAACAAAACAAATACCAAATCAACCTATAGTGTAGCCTCAACATTTCCACTTGACAGGTGAGAAATAGAGGCAGAACACCCAGACCACACAAGTCAGAGGTAATAAAGTCAGGATTCAAACCTGGGGAGACTATTTCCAGGCCCGACTCATAGTCTCTAACCAACATTCCCACTGTAATCCATTTGTTCTGTAAGAACCACCTTCAAATTCTCAAAAAGAAAAAAACAATTAAAATACACCACGGTATTTTTTCCATCTCAAAAAATAAAAGGCAGAACTAATTCATCTATCTTAAACTTAATATTTTATAACATTTTTAAAGCTTATTAATACAGCTCAGCGATTGCTTGTGAGAAAGCGTTATGCATTCTTATCAAGCGATGTCCAAGTTCACAGAACTTTGAGTCTTACTCCAAAAACTCAAACCTATATTAAGACACACATCTTTACTGATAGTTGTCTCACACTTCCAGTGAAAAGTAAATCACATTGTGAAGAGCTACGCATACATCTATGGATAAAACTCTTCTGGCTCCTATTTGACAAGTCAGCAGCACAAATAAAAAGATAATTGTTGATATCCAATCAGTTTAGATGCATTGTAATTTTTCTATGTTCAAAATGCAAGCGTATCATACACTGCGGCAAGACTTTTCCCTGACAGGTAATTCGAGACACTTCCAAGCCTACACAGCTCCGGAATATAGAGAAGCATCGCTTCTGCTGTGAGCATCTTCAGTGGTTTCTTTCATATTGATCAGGCAGATCACAATATTTTCTGCATATAACCTCTGTAAATGATCTATCCACGGTCTCCTTTGTTTCCTTAATACTGGGGGAGGGGTAAACGCAACATCACCGCACCCCAAATGATCAGTACAAAGACCAAATCCACCTGTACTCAAGCCCACTAACCTGCATCACATTTGATAAACCACAGTGACAGGATGTTCAAGCAAGAAAACATTGCCAAGCTCATCCTAGCTGAAAACTGGTTGCTGGAAGTTTTAAAATGCAAATGCCGTTAAAATCGAGTGCTTATCTTCACCATGGTGGAAATAAATTTCAAGGAGCCCACATGGCCAGAACCATCAAAGAGAACAGAGTGAATTCATAAGGGGAAAGAGGAATAATTCCCTGTTACACTCCACGTTGAACCGCCTCAGGTGGCGTAGTGAGAACCTCAGGAAGTCTGCTGGGCCAGCACACACTTCTTCAGGCCGTGCAGGGCGTGGTAATGACAGACCGGCGTGTTCCTGTGACTCTGCACAGGGACATTTCGCTAGTGCTGATATCTGGCAAGGAAACTAGACAACATGACCCAAAACAAATGGACAATTAAGTCACCCAATTAATAAGTACATATTGCCCTTCAGACAAGATGGAAGGGAAGGAAAACTACAGACACTGAGCTTTGGTCTCCTTAGATCGACGTGTTGGAGACGAAACGATGGTCCTCTAGGGAGATCACTGGAAATGCCCATCACCTTCCTGTCAGACGTCAGTGCCCACAGCGGCACTGGGCTTTCTCTGCCCCTTCTGACGCACCATGCTTCCCCTGCCTCGTCCACTACTGGCCGAGGGTTTCACTGTCTCCTCCCCGCCTACATCATTCACCTTGGGAAATGGGAAAACAGAGCTCAGCAGACACTGTGTAAGAAGTAGCTGAGCACACACATTCTAGCACGCGACTACTCACAAAGTCACAGTCTAAACTGATTTACCATTTTCTTTTTTGCATTTTATTGTAATACATGTAGATATTAATAAAGGCAATATAAAAAAGCACTCTCCTTCCTTCTATGAAACAAAAAATATAAAATTTCATAACAAAATAACTAGAGAATAGCAATAGTTAATATACTCTGTTCCATAATCTTAAGAAAATGGCCAAAATGTTACTCAGACTACAACTCATAGATGAAGACGGACCATTTTCTATCCCTCATTCTTTCTAAACCTCACTTCATCATCTTTAAAGCAGAGATGATACCAACCATGAGATGAGCTGTCACGTAAGTGCGATAATAAGGGACACAAAGGATTATAGGAGCGGCCAGCACAAGGCAAATACTCAGTGAGTGGAGTGCCGAGGCCCTGCTCTTCACTTTCACCCATGCCCTTGACCTCTTCTGACAACTCTTTGTGGTATCACCATTATCCTCATTTTTCAAGGAGGAAACTGAGGCACAAGAGGGTACGCAACACCACTAAGGTCCCAGAGCCAGTAACGGCAGAATCAGGATTCGGAGGGAGACTATCTAGTTCTAGAGTCTGGGCTCTTCACCCGCAAGCCATACTACCCAGAAACCAAGTGCGATGGGGTGACCACACGGGGAGATCCTATGGAAATCTCCCAGAACTCCGGTGCCATAAGACCCTACCACCACCATGTGCACCTGAGAGGAAGACCCTGTGAGCCATCAGTACTCATTACTCACACTTGAAGGAGAACGAATGCACCTGATTTTCTAGGAGGAGCTGAGGTTCAATGGAGGTTATGTTTGAGGCCAGCAGTAACAATATTGTCCCAACATTTTTTTGGTTATGCCACTTACCCCATTTATCATTCTACAGTTTGTAGGACTGTGTCCTGGACTGTATGGAGCACCCTTTTGTTACGCCAGCACTTGTCTGCACCGTGACTGACGTAAAGGCAAGTGGAAGGTATGTTTCTGTAGAGCTGTACTACAGTGCCGGGGGCGTAGCTGAGTGGTAGAGTGTGTGCCTGCTATGCCTGAAGTCTTGGGTTCAATCTCCAGCAAAAGTATATATATACATATAGACGCTGTGCTTAATAATACAATGACAACTTGCAAGCCCAGTACACTGGGAAATGCCTGTAATCCCAGCCACAAGAAGATCACAGGTTTGAGGCCAGTCTGGATAACACAGCAAGACCTCACCTCAAAACAAAACAACACCAAAAGACAGTTCACAGAGGCACAACAGATATGCTTTCTGACACATTGGCCCCTAGTGCTCAGTGCGGTACCGCAAGGCTAGAGACAACATGTGCTGCATAAAGAAACGAGGAGCATGCACCCCACATTCTAAGGCAGTTCAAAGTTCTCGACTACAACTCAACTCGAGCCGTCTGTCCAGAGCTGCCCAAGGGAAAGCCGACCCCTGGCGTCTACCCCACTTTTCCTGGCTGAGCAAAGGGCACAGCCCCCAAGGAGCTCAAATGGAGTAGGTTTGGGGGACAAAGTTTGGGAAGTGGGAAAGCAGCCTCAGAAAAGGAAAAGTAAGAGCTGTCAAAGCAGGGAACTGCCACTGTCCGGGGCGGTCCCAGAAATCCCTACGAAAAACCAATTCTTTTACAAGTAATCAGATATTAAGACTCCTTTAGGAAGCACAGAACAGTTAAATTCATCACCATAATTGAATCGTGTGGGCTTTGAAAGCGTGGTCTGCCGCCCCTCCTTCTCCGGCGCTGCTTCTGTGTATTAAACTCAGACTAATCAGACTGAGGATTCCGCGAATACTGTATTAGTCATCTGCATCCCTTTTAATTTGTTTAATGGCCGTGTGTGTGTGTGTGTGTGTGTGTGTGTGTGTGTGTGTGTTCTGACTAGCTGTACATCATTTAGCCTCACGACGACATGTAAATAAAGAATGGATAGGGAAACCTTTACAGAAAAGAATAAAGCATGCCTCTTTCTAAAGTTACATTTGATGTTTGAGTAATTCATGGGACGTGGACTGCAAGCCATGATGCTTATTATTTCCACTGAGCAGTCTCCAGACTTAGGAGAAGAGAGAAGGCAAAGAAAGGAAGGAAGGAAGGAAGAAAAGGAGTCTGAATTTACACTCACCGCTTCAAAAGCCCTTTTGTACTCGGCCAACTTCTCCTGGCTGAAGATGCAGTATTTGCCAAAAAGTCGCCTGCAAGAAAGCACACAACAAAAGTAGAAAACAGCCCATTAAAGGACTCCTTTTCTGGCTACCCCCACCTTCTTTTAATAATTTTTCTTTCACATAAAAGATGCATTTTTAGAAAGCGGCACTCACTCCAGGCCTTACAAATGCTCACTGAGATTAGAAAATCAGCCACCTCGTTAGTGGAGTTTGGAGCTCAGTTTGGCTGTTTGGGTCAATTGTCTGTTCACCTGGCTCGAGCCACCAAGTCACCGGGGACTAAGAATGGGAGTTACTTATCATGGAGAGCCCGTCGGAGAGCGTGCCCTCGGAGGGGTGGCCAGGGCCAGGAGAATGGCTGTCTTGTTCGGGTGTTGCTGTTGTTTGCCGAGCTTACACATTCAGACTTTCTGTCCATTCAGCCAGAGAAGGCCACGTGTCCCAAACCCAAAAGGGGCTGGTGCTTTACAGCAACTTGACTAAACTTGCCTTTTCATCTGTAGAATTTTCTATGTGAGCAATACTTGTGCAGTTCAGAGAATTCTCATCAATGTGAATGCTCTTCAGTGTTTACGCTCTTGTAGGGGTGCTAAAATGCCAGCATAAGCTGTGGGGTTTTTGGGAAGAGAAAAGAGGAAAAAGTAGGAGTGAACAAAGAGTGATCAGTAACCTCTTCGATCACAGACTGCGTGGACACCTGCTGAAAACCCAAGTCTAGTGAAACGACCGGTTCAATGTTTTGATCTCCATGATGCCAAGTGCGTGACTTTTCCAATGAAATGGTCAGTTGTTTTGGCATCTTTCAGGGACAACTCTGGTTCAGTCGGAATTATTTAGAAGTAATTACCCCATTCGGGGATCATCAGGGCCTGTGTTTTCTTTCTATTTCCTTCCTGGGCACCTGCTTTTTCTGGTCCATTCTAATACTAATTAGTATCCCCAACTTGCGATGGGCAGTTCAGTTGAGTTCAGCAAATACTTTCCTGAACATCTGTCACATGCCAAATATGCCTTTAGCTTCTAGAGACAGAAAGATAAAGAGCTGACTGCTTCCACCAACAAGTTTGGGATTTAATGGGAGGCAGACAGCATTTCACACCAATGCCATGAATAGTCGCCCGGAGTGGTTTAGGACTGCTGGGGAGCAGATTTAAGCCCAGTCAAGGGCCCTCAGAGCAGACTCTTCAAAGAGGTGCAGACCGTGGTGATTTCCGAAGGGTCGGGGGAATAGACCAGTTAATAAAGAGTGAGGAAGGAATGCCAGGAAGAAGGAACTATGTGATGAAAGGTGGGATTAGCAGTTCAGTAGAATGAGAACCTAACATGTAAGGACCAAAAAGTGGAGCTGATGAGAGAGAAATAGAACAGAGAACAAACTTGGGAGGGTCCAGCCACCATGTGAAAGTATCTGTACTGCATTTCAAGGGCAGCACCAAGGTTAAATCAGGGGCGGGAGAACATGAGGTCTAAATTCAGTTTGGTCTTTGTGCAAATGGACTTGGGTCCTGGCAGTGGGGGAATGGTTCACAAACTATTGCAGCCATTCAAGGAAGAAAGACTGAAATTCAGAATGAGGAATTTGGAGTTAAAGGTGAGGAAAAAGATTTGTGTTTGTAAAGTGGGCAAACAAAATGGGCAGGATTGGCAGAGGAGAAAGGTTAGGACAAGGCCCAGACGCCCCGCTTAGACCACAGGGTGGTGGCACCAATGTTGGCCCAAAGAAGGCCTGCAGGACAGATGGTCTCAAGGTGGGGACTGGGGATCGAGTTCACAGGGAAGATGTGTGGCTGTGAGTTCAGTGGGACCTTGTGGGGAAGGTGGTCAGACACAGACACAGGAGTTTCTGAGAGCCTTTGATGTGAGCCATGCGTTTCTGTGGGGCCGACTGATATCTTCTCCAAGGAGGAGAAAACTTATTCTTGGTGAGGGTAGTGGGCAAAAATTTCTTAAATATTACAATAGTTTCTGGCCCTTTGAAGGGTGATAGTACTCTTTAGTAGTGTAAGAAATTTCAAGGTAAGAAGGGGAGAAGGTAGCTAGAAAGTAGGAAAAGATGCCCAAAAATCCACCACCCACTGGGAAAGAAATGATAAACTAAAGGTGAAGAATCGCAGACTTAAAGTGTGGCTTTATTGTTAAAGGCAGAAAAGGAGGAGACTTCACCGGCTTAAATGGAGTTCAGAGCAGAGCTGGAATTGCAGAAAATGCTCACGGACATAGTGTGGCACAGTCCTCTTGGGTCAGGACCAGACCGCTTACTAACATTCTGATTCCAGGGTTTCCACCTCCTGCAGTGTGGTCCCGAATTTTATGTCAGTAGAACCCAGGAATCGGATTTAAAATAAACCAACTACTTACCTCTTATGTCCCCTCCTAATGAATTAAAAAGGCATGTATCTGAGATTGTGTTAGGAAGCAATGCCCCACCTCCTGATGCATATGAAACTAGACAGAGAAGAGGCAGTGAGAAATCTCCAGCAGCGTATGAGCAGAACTTGGGACTATGGTCTCACTTTTCAGACCTCAGAAAGGGAAACACATCATTCTACAAAGAGAAGAAAGGCAGAGGTGGGGGGCGCGCTGGCAACATCGCTATCATCGTTCCCGCTTGAAAGCTCAGCGATCTGTGCCAGTCTACCGGAGATGGGCTCTCACGGGGTATCGGAGAAGACAAGTCTATAGAAACTGATCTTCATGCACCCAGAATTTTGCTGTCTACTGGCTACTGCCAGATTCATGACCATCAAAAACTCATCCAAGAAACAGAAATTATGGAGATTACCTGAAACATCCACGATCGACTCATATTACATCTGCCTCTCCACCCTAGCTTTCTTGCCGGGACACAATACTCAACCCCCACAATTTGGAGAGGTTTCATCTGCCTGTGGTTTAGGTTCACGATCAGCAGGCTCCAAGGCAGAGACATCATGGCGAAAGGGTCTGGTGGACAAAGCCGCTTAGCCCTGGCGGCCAGGGGGCAGAGCAAGGGAGGAGCGCCGGAGCGGAAGGAGCAAGGGAGCGGCGGTGGACCAGAGACACACCTGCAAGTGTGCTCTGCCAGTTCCCAGGGAAGACTCCGAAAGCCATCAGATCGAAACCCCATCCTAATCGCCACACCCTCCATCAAGCTGTCTCTCAGACCCCGTAATCCTGCCCTACCCACGTCACACAGGTGGGTGAGGAGTTAAGACGCATTTAGTAAAATGCCAGACTGACTTCAGGGAATTCCATAAACTTATATGGAGTTTCCTGTGAAAAGAACCCTTCCCCTTCTGTCTTCGTGTTGACTGTCAGGACACCGCTGAGCGGGCGTTTCTCTCAGGAGGTGGTGAGTAATGCTAGTAGGTTCTTCTCTTATTTTGTTTTAATCTTAGGAACACTGAGAATTGTATATCTGTCTCTTCTCCCTTCTTTGTTTAGGCTGCTAGAAGAGCAAAAGCCAGATTTGTTTACAAATAGCAAGTAGAAAGAACTCAGTAAGCTGTGTGTTTTTATCAGCTTCATTCTTACTTCAATTTTAATAACTTTGTCCATTGAAGCAATATGATTGTTGTGCTTTCTTATTATTGCTGTGTTCAGTGGAATAGGCTTTTAACTTCTAAGAACTTTTCCTTTGCATTCACAGCTTGGCTAACTGCTTGGTGTAAGAGGCCTAACTTTCAACCTACCATGACTTTTGACATGCCTTACTAAGCTTAACAATGTTTAGCTTTTGATTTAAAGTGAAAGATGGACCACCCTTCTTTCCCTTAGACACTGTGGGGTCCTTGTGGAGTTATTTGTTGGTCTAATTTCACTAATATTGTGTCTCGGGGAATAGAGAAGCATGCGGGAACAAAGAGTGGAGGTCAGTCAGTGGAACAGTCAAATTCACACATTCATTAGTTCTCTATTCTATACAAGTGTGGTTCTGGGTGTCCCAAAATAATTACAGTAGTAACATGAAAGACCACTGATCACATGGCTGGGTTGTGTAGGTCAGTGATAGAACAGGTGCTCAGCATGTATGAGGCCCTGTGTTCAATTTCCAACACCACACACACACATACACAAGCACATCATTCATCACAGGCCATTGTAGCACATATAATAACAATGAGAAAAGCTTTCAATATTGACAGAATTACCTAAATGTGATACGGAGACACAGTGAGTACATGCTGTTGGATAAGTGATGTGAATAGACTTGCTCAATCCAAGACACAAGACACAAATTGTAGATTTGTTTAAAAAAAAAAAACCAATGCCTAAAATACTAAAATATACAAGATACTGAAACTAAATAAAACTGGGTATGCCTGGACTTTAAATCATCTCTAGATTACTTATAATAAGTAAAATGATGTAAATTCTATGTAAATAGATTGCATCACTTAGGAAACAGTAAGAAATACAGGCACAGATTTTCTAATATTTTCAGTCTGCAAGTGGTTGAATTCGTGGACATGGGACTGTGGCTCTAGAGAAGCAACTGTACTTCCTTCTTGAGCTTGTCTTTTCTTAATAGAGATTAGGATATGGGCTTGAGGAATTAGGCCAAGAAGGTGACAGGTGCGTTTACAAAGTCATAGATTTTAGGAATGTTACTTCCATATGGTTCTATAGACTTAAGTCTACCTTAACCAGGAACTGTCTTTTGGTATCATTTCAAAGTCTATTTAATAGTAAAAATAATTTTCTTCATGTTTTCCTTCTGTGAATCTCTCTCATCCAGTGTTTGGGTAATCAAGAAGATAAAGATTTAGGGATCTCATATCTCATCTAGACAATTTGACTCTGGCTGGCTTGGAACTGAATGTGATTTTTTCACTATATTTAAGTCCTAGGTGCTCAGCATGTCTAATGGCACACTGTCTAATCCAAGTGGCAGAAACTTTCATAATCTCACCGTGGGGATACCAGAACCTCATGGTAATTAGTTTTGTTTTTTGTTTTTTGTTTTTTTTTTGGCTGTTACAGATATGGGAGTGATGGATTAAAAGATAAAAAAGATAACTTATTGAATATACTTTTGGAGGAAGCAAGACAATTTCTTAAAACACAGGCCTCAGGTGGGAAGTAACGCAATGAGCTCTTAGCAGTGACACATACCTGGCTGGGGTCCAGGGGCCCAGCACATACCAGACTATAGAGCGACTTTGCCACATCTGCTGTCACTCTCATTCTTATTGGAAGGGAAGATGGGTCATAGTAGTCTCTTAATTAAAAGAAGAGAAATCTGAAGGAAGAGGGTGGATGGAGCTGCAAACATTAAGTTCTCTGTTCTTTCCACTTTAATGTATAGATGAAAATCAGCAATAGCAATACTGAAGTACAATGACAGATTGAGTTTCACAAATATAAGAACACGAAAATTTCCCTGATGTGGATAGTCAAAAAGATAATAACCTACTATCTGGCTAGGGGCATAAGGAAGGACATAATTGCTTGATGTCAATCCTTGACTTTAGGCTGCAGCGTAGGTTAGAGTAACTAAACATTCTCTGAAGAACCGAGATGCATCCCCAGGAAAGACGGGCACCTAACACTTGAGGCTGCAGAACGGCAAAGAGGTGGAAGGGAAGAGCAAGAATTTGTTTTTGGTCAGAAGGACATTATCGGGGAATAAGTCAAGCCTCAGGACCGGGTGGCCTTGTGCTGTAAACTACAGCATCAGTGATAACAAAGTCATTCTTGCCATGGCAGAAACAGTAAGAAGCACAAGTCCAACTCTGTCTCTGCAGACCCGGCTCCACTAGCTGAAAGTCATCCTGCATTCTTGGCCCTGGGGGATGCTTCAGAGCAAAGGAGTAGCCACTTGGAATGTGGCAGGGTCACACAGCCCTAGGAAGGTCTGATGAGACGAACTTTACAGAACTTCTGGGAGTCATTGCTCTCAGTAACATGGCTCTTAAAACTTTGTGGATAGACATGAAAACTCTCAGCTTCTTTAGATAATCCCATCTTAAAACCATCAGTCTGTGAACTCATGAAAGCCTTTTAGGATCTGTTTCTTTTTCCAGTTTATACCTAACAGATTTTCTTTGCTACTTCCTGATAAAAGTTCATTTATTTCTTTTAATTATTGCAATGATTATATCTACTGAAAAGAGATTTCGACTTTGAAAAGTTAGCTGCATTTGCATGGCATTTATACATCCTTTCAAGGTGATTTCTCTGCTCTATTTAAATAACTAACTATTTCCTGGTGAAATGAATGGTCAAAACAAAAAGAAATGAAGTTAAAATGAGAGTAAACAAAGAAAATCATTTCTCTTTCCAGACACTCAAAGTACTTTTATAGCAAGGAATAGCACGAGACACCGTCTCATTACAGAACTAACTGACACAGTATATTTCACAAAACAACTGAATCCACATTACTTATGCAAGCTTAAAGTCAAACTATTTCAGGAAATAGCAAAACCAGTAACCAAAAAAAAAAAAAAAAACTACTGACAAATCAATTGCTTTAAAGTTAAAAACTTCTGAGACATTGCAAAGAGCGCTGAAAAGACAGCCACCGAGTAGAAGAAAGTACTTGTGATATTTATCTAATTTACATTTATATATCTAAAGATACAAAAAAGTCTTTAAATAAGAAAAGGACAACTCAGTAGAAAAATGGAAAACACAAGCTTCTCAAAAAAAGAGAAAATCTAAATGGAGAATAAGTGAGTGAAAAGGTGCTGAAATTGATTAGTCATCAGAAATGTCAACTAAATCATGATGAGACAGGGCTGAGTATCCACCCAGATGACTACAGTAAAAACAAACAAAAACAAGAACTAAAACACCAAATAGTTATGAGGCCATGAAGAAGGGAAATATAAATGCTGTTTGGGAAAGCAAGCTGCTGGTCATTATCTAAGAAAAGTGAAATCTGTGTAGTGATATTTGAGCAACCCGACTTCTGGTGGTCTACCCAAGAGACACCCAGGTCAACACGTGCACTGGTGACATCTGCGACAGTGTTTGCTCACACACGGGGCTGAGGGCTGGAGACTGCATAAATGACACACCCCAGGAGAATGGATAAATGGGGTGTAATCATAAAATGCAACGCTCAGGAAAATGAATGAATTACAACCGTAGGCAACGATGCTGACTCTTAAAAATATAACGCTGAATAAAACAAACCAGAGTCTTTTAAACGTGCAAAAGGTAGACTTAAAGACAAAAAGAACAGGTTGAGTAAAACTAATCCCAAACTCTGAAATCTAAATGCTCCAAAGTCCAAAACTTTTGAGTGCCAACATGACACCAGAAATGGAAAATCTATACCTGACTTTTGTGATCAGTTGCATTCAAAATGCAGGTGCTCTAGAAATAGTGTATAAAATCACCTCCAAGTCCATCCCTCCTGCTTGCCCTCCCCTCCCTACATGTATGTATGTAACACACACACGTATAGTCTCTCTATACACATGTATGTTAAATAAATACATATATGGTGTATATGAAGTATAAATGAACTTTGTGTTTAAATTTGGGTTCAATTTCATCCCTAAGAAATCTCATTATGCATATTTCCAAATCTGAAAAAGTCTAAACTTTGAAACACTTTTCTGGCCCCAAGTATTTTGGATAAAGGATATTCAACACGTCTATGAAAGAAGTAGGTACGACAGTACTGCGGATATTCGGGTTCTACCACAGTCCCCCTTTCTGTATTCCATGCAGCCTCCTGCTCTGAGGATTCCCTGCAAGGGCTATGGGTATGACCCCGGCCACAGGGCGCTGGTCTATCCGAGGTCACACCCCGCCTGGGCTTTAGGGAGCGGCGAGTGCCTGGAGCCGGGCTGATGGGGGAGCTTCACTTGCCTGTATTTAGACAGTGCCCAAGGCCAGCCCATCTCTAACATGTAGGTAAGACTGGCTACCTCCGTTGCAGCCATATTGCCACTTACTTGCCATCCCGACTCCCTTACAGATGAATCTCCCAAGAACACCTCCAGGAAAGCTTCCGCCTGCTGTGTTCCAGCTTAGAGTCCATTTGCAGGAAAGTCTCAGGCATCAGTACTGGTTATGGTTATCGTGGAGTCAAGCCGGGTCACAGTTACTGGGCAGAGACACGTTAGGGCTTCTGGCTACTGCCAGATGTCCTGGGATAGCTGCATCCTGTATGTAGCTGTCGAAAAAATAGGATTTTTTTAGAACTGACTGGTAATTGCACAGGCATTATTTATACAATACATTCATCTTTGGGATCTCACAAGCATTATATTTCACATAACAAAAGGTATTAAAAAGTGACTTCCATTCCTCATGGAGGAAGCAACAAATTCATCTTTATTTAAATGAGGTATAATACTTGAAAACAGCTTCCTGTTGCTTCTTTGTTCTTCCCCCCTTTCCCACAACTTTTACTCTGCTGTGATGCACGTGCCTTTCCACCAGCCAAAGTGGCTCTCACCTTCGTGATGGTTCTGGAGCTTTCTCGGCATCAAGCCTCTCCAGCAGGATGGGATACAGGCTGGGAAACTGAGGGCCACCTAAGGCCGTATCACTGTGCCTCCACACACTCCTGTTTCCCTCTTGTAGCATTCTCATCCCAGCCCTGCGGAAGGAAAGCTTTGCTCTGTGACACGCTTTGCTCAAGGAATTTCCAGTGGCAGTGACAAGCATTTCCTCGGGGCAGGAGTTTTAAGAGTCATTGCATGATCGACTCGCTTCCTTCTCCCATGAGACAAGCAATAATCCAGGAAGAGTTTGCTCCAGCCATCTGGGTCCTTGAGGAGAATGGCACAGAACTCAGCTAATCTACCACAGACACAGTATGATCAGGAAATCAGCTTTTGTGGCTGTGAGACACTTTGTAAGTTGTTTGTTACCAAGACGTGACTCAGATTTATCTGACTGATACACAGGGTCCTAGCAAGCCATCTTGAAATCCCAAGCACCATACAAAAACAGCTGAACAACTGCACAGATTCTTTTTGTAATGCACTTTTCAAAAGGCACACTGCTTCCCTTTATTTATATGTTGAAATGCACACACACACACACACACACGCACGCACACAAACACAAGCAAGTGTGCACATTATGAGTCATTCCTGATGGGCAACATCACTTCTAAGGTGAGATTTTTTGGGTAAAAGAAAAAATAAAACCCTAGAGGAGAACAGTGTATACAAAATGTCAGCCACAGATTTAATCTTGCCTAAAAACAATTCTGCTTTAGGGAGCCCATCACAGCCCCACCGCAACCAAGCTGAGAGGTTTTTGATTGAACCACATTTCTTGCTGTCACACCTGAAACTGTCTGTGCAGTACCAAGTCAGGTGGGCTATCACTTGAAACAGCTCCTCGGCACATGGGACAGCCCTTCTCGAGTACGTACTGCTCCCCACACGCACCACCACATAAAAAGGCTGAGAAAAGAGAGACTTTCATCACCCAGACTTGTGGGCAAGCTTAATAGAGTATGAACAGCGTGCGCACAGGCTTTATGCTTAACTCGCACAGACTCCCTGCGACAGCTGGCCAGATCTCGATCAAATCAAACCTTCCGAGGCGGGGACTCCGCCACAGCAGGCCAGGGTGGAAAAGCTTTTGTTTCAGTGGAGTCCAGGCCTTATCACCTCATTCTGTCACTCACACTTTCTCAGTCCACCCCCAAATCCTCCAGGATTCATTGCAGATGTAGCAAGCTTGCTGGAAATAATGGTACAAGCAAAGAGGCTAGTCGGCTATCGACTCCAAGCTCTGGGTAATACCAATGGGAAATTATTTGCACAAAAGGTGCGCTGGGGTGACAAATGAAGAGGGGGCTGGCCCATTGAAGATGCGGGGACTCAGACAAAGCTAACACACTAATACCAAGCCACTAGCTTTATCTGATTACTTCTGGGGCTGATGGCTCCCCACCCGACCCTCCTCTTCGGGCCTCCCCACCCACCCATCCTCTTGAGTAAAAGACACAGGTTGCTCCCTTTGGTGTGCAGTCTACCATGAAATGGTAATCTAGAGAATTACTACATTTATATAAACCACAAAGTGCTTCTAGGCCCCACAGAAAAACAATTTTCTGATCGACAAATTTGTTCTTATGCAGTTGACTAGAAGAAAACAGATAGAGGAAAGCACTAAATTAGGGTAAAGGGAAGGAAGATTGATTTTTACCCAGAAAAAGTAAATGTTTTTGGCTGTATCTTGGAAATCCTTTTATTAGACTCTGGTCTGATTGACTTGCTTTAAGAAAATACTCAGAACAGGAGGAATTTCATTCTTCCCCTGTATTTTTGCTAAAGAAAACGTGGTTTATTTCTCCACTTTAATCTCTGAGGAGATCTGCTTCGGGTAACTTCCTGCATTCATTTTTTTTGTTATTTTTGCTCAGTTTGCTCTCAGTCTAAGCAGGTGGTAATACTGAACTCTGTGTGATGTAAAATGGGCTTAGTGCTCCTCATTAGAAAAACCCTCAGCTCCAAAAATGAGGCAGATTTATCCACATGAACAGTCTCTCCGTTTTTCTAATCTCCTCATTTTCATAGGAACAAAGTGAAATTCTTTTTATCAGAGTCTCGATTGACTGTCTGTGTTTCAAACTGATCTCCCTGAGATGAACTCTTCCTTTCAACATTGCTGGTCCTCAAGTTTGGTGAAAAGTAGCATAAAACAAATAAAGCAGTCACATTTGTGGATCATTAATGCAACTCCCTAACATGGTTTGGGGGTTAAAAGTTTACTGGTAGACTGTGAGGTCAATTTTAAACAAAAAACTTTCTTCAAAATATACTCTTGACATCCACATTTCATGGAATAATGTAACTTAAATAATGTGTGGTAAGATGTATTTGAATAAGCAGGTTGTTTGACTCGCTCACAAAAATTCCCTACGATGTCAGTAGTCTGGGAAGCACTCACTCCATTATGCGAGAAATACGTATGTCTCGATTGTGCCAGGGACTAGGAGGCGCAACAGAGAATGAAAGACATCTGCTTTGACATTTAAAACATATGTCGTTAACCAGAAAGCTGGTAGTCAGCACCTTGCCAGCAAAGTTTCTGTCTCTGATCTATTTGTTAGCTTATATCCTGCCACCCTTCAAGTTAAGATCTATATGAGATGCTTTGCGACCCGATACAGTGCCACCAGCAGCACTCATTTCTGAAATGGCAGGTCTGAGTCAGCCACACAAGGGCCAGCATGGAACCACAGAACTGGGGTGGTTTTTCAAAGGAGATCTTGGAGGACGCTCCTCAGAGAAGCTTCCTTTCTGAAATGACCTCCTGGCACATTTGAAGGTCATGAGTCTTGAGTTCTGGCCTAGTGAGGCCCATCTTTGGCTCGTCCCTGTCATCGGTGGCCCATCAACCCTTCACATCTAGCTCGAACTCTCAATTCAGTAGCCTCACTTCTGTTCGCTGGGCAGAAAAAACAGTGTTCCCCACTTTGCTTTCTAGTTTTTATTCTTGGATAAAATAAATAAAACAAGCACATTTAAACAAAACCCCATCTCAATGCTCTCATCCCCATTCTTTAAAAATACCCCTTCTTGGACTTCTGGGTGTTTCCTCCATATTTCTGAAATATATGCTTCTCCTACTATATCCATTATAGTCATTTTTTCTTTTCTTCTTAAGTGGGAAGACAACAGTTCATCACTTTTATGTTTCTCCTGCCTACTTGCCCTCTCCTATTATGACTACCCCACAATTTTTGGTTAAATCAGTATCAAATATTCATATGATCGTGCTAGGTAAATATGATTCTTTGCTGAGTCAAGTCATGAGCTATAATATTTCCCTCCTTTTCTGACGTTTAGCCAAGTCAACCATTTCACTTGCCTAATTTTCTGTATGTCTATATTTACGATTCTTCCCAATTCACTAACTGAACTGAAAATACTGCTCACTGTTCTTTTCCACACTGTCTCCGTCTTCAGGGCCCCAGGACTTCCATTGCTCTTTACCTGGAATCTGCTTCCTCTTTCAGTCTGCAGAGCCATCGTCTTTGACTTATTCCTGCCCCCTGAGAAATGCCTTTGCCATGTGCTCTGCCCTGTGCATGAATCTCACCCTTCTGCTACTATTGTTTATGTCCTCACCTGGCTGTCACTCATTCTCTATTCCTAAAAAAAAAAAAAAAAAGCTTTACAAAAAGCTCTGCCTCTGTGTGTGTGTGTGTGTGTGTGTGTGTGTGTGTGTGTGTGTGTATTTTGTCTGAAAATATCTCGCAAATTAACCCGATGTCTCTGGCAATTTTTTCTCTTCTTATAATGCCACAATCCTATCTGGTTAGTCCTTGTCTCCAAGACATCGTTTAACCTTATTTACCTCCTAATGTCCTAAAGACTCGACGTATGAACTTTGGAATGGCCCGATCCAGCAGTAGTTACTACTAAGGTTAAGTTGTGACATCAGCAGCTTCTGTCTTAAGTTTTGTCTCTTTCAGATCATTGCTCGGCAGCCTGTGAAAGGGCCACATGGTCACAGATGGAGTCAGTAGCAGGCATCTAGCAGGGAGCTGGGACCACCATCAACCTCTGGTCTGCTCAAAGACAAGTCTCCATGTTTAGCCTCATAAGACTAAACCCTCCACCTGGAGGATCTGACTACAATCTTGTGGAAGATTCCTGGGTTAGAAGGCCTCAGCTAGGCTATGCTTAGATTTGTTAGCTAGTGTTAGGTCATAAAAATGTGTTGTTTGAAGCTGCTACACTTTGGGGCAATTGGTCACACAGCAATACACAGCTAATACACACATCATTTATCAGATACATATTTTACAGTATTTCTCTGTCTTTCCCTTTTGCTTCCTTGACATCACTTTTTGAAGAGCTTTTTAAAAAAATTACTCAGTATATTTAAAATTTTTCTTCTTTCACAGTTCGTTTTCAATCCTATTTAAGAAAATTTTGCCTAACCCAATGTCTCAAGGATTTTCTTCTGTGTTTTCCTTCTAGAAGTTTAACCATGGTAGCTATCATAAATAAGCTTCTGATTCTTTTATTCTGATTCATTTTGAATTAAATTTTGCTCATTGTGTGAGGTGAGGGTTGATGTCTTCTCTTCATAAAAGTAGCCCCTTGTTACCTTTTCTCCATGACTCTTGAAACCTCTGACCATATGGTGTGTTCTGTTTATGGACTCTCGGTTCTGTTCCACGTATCCGTATGTCTGATCTTATCTCAGTACACACCATCTTGTTTATTCTAGCTGTAGAGTAGGTCTTGAAACCAGGTAATACAAGTCCTCCAAACGTGTTCTTTCTCAAGACTGTTTCTGCTATTCTAGATATGTTACTTTCCTATACATTTTAAAGTCACCCTATCGATTACTTTTTTTAAGCATGCTAGAGATGATTTGGATTTTTTTTTTTTACAAAACTATTCCTGTGCCCTTTATTTATTTATTTTTATTATTTTTACCAAGAACATGTATTGGTACATTGTGTACATAATGATCATAATCGACATGGTTATTTTGTACCTGTACGTGATACATCTTGGTTTTCCCCCCTCAATGTACAGATTAATTCGGGAGAACTGTCCCCCTCACAACACCAGGACTTTCAACCTGTAAACACAGTGCACCTCTCCGTTTCTCCTCTGCAGTGATTTATAGTTTCAGATGTACAGGTTAAAATAAATGACGGTTAACTGACTGGACCCTTTTTGATAAATATAACTTCAATATCATCACTGCCCACCCAAATCAATGATTCTTCCTACTATCATAAAACATCTGGTCACTGTCCATGTCGACTTGATCGCCTTGTAAGTGCAGCTCCCTTTTTTAGACTTTATTCCTAAAAGGAGGTTTATACAGTGCAACTGATATTTCTCTAATCTTAACTGGTGTGCCTGTTTTGTCTTTTTCTTACAATATTTTTAATGTTGTTCAAGAAACAAGTTATTTGTTCTATCATGTCTCAAATATTTTAAGTTTTGGTGACTCCTTTCTCAGGTGTTGTTGGAGGAGTTCCTCAGTCCACCAGATCTGGCACCATTTGACTTCTGGCTCCTCACCAAAATCTAAATAACCATGAAAAGTAAACATTTTGAACCAATTCAGGATATTTATTTTTTGGTAAATTGGTTGACCAAACACAGGTTCAATTTTGCAAGGTGGAAGGAAGGCAAGACTATTGCATGGATGATGTCATGTACATCCTTCAGAAGGCCTAAGATATCCGGTTGTCTCTCTTTTTGTGATGACACAGCCACTAATAATCATTACCTATATCCATCAAGTCATTATGGGACGAGAAACGGCAAGCTGTTAATTCTATTATTTCATTTTCACTTATTAGCTGGAATATTTCTATAAAGGAAAACATTTGCCATTAATACACTGGAGGTATGATCAAAAACTACTGTGAAAGTTTAAAATAAAAAAAGACTTATTACAGTAGGAGACATATTGCCATTAATCTCCCTCCAATTTCTCCCTCTTACTTTGAACATACTTATCCCATCATTCTTGCCACTTTCTGCAGCAGCTCTAGACGTCCTCTTCTGTGAGTGTCTTTAGTTGTGCTGTCGTGGCTCCCTCAATGTCTTGAACTGATTCAAAATGTTTACCTTTCTAGGTCATTTTGATTTTGGGGAAAAGCCAGAAGTCAAATGGTGCCAGATCCAGTGAGTAAGGTGGATGAGGACACACCATAATGTTTTAAGGTCCCTGCCTTTTTGTTGGATGGCATCCAGCAGCAGCATTCACTGCATTTTTAATCACACCTTGTAATGATACCTGAGAGAGAGGCCTTCCAGAACTCCTTCAGAAAGCGACAAGAACAATGGGATAAACACGTTCAAGAGAATGAGAGTATTTTGAAAGGGATTAACAACAATGTGTCTTGTACTGTAATAAATATTGTTTAATTTAAATATTCACTGTATATTGAGATCACCCATTGTATTTGACTATCCTACAGCAGCCTGTGTAATTTGTGTTGACATCCTCCTGAATTTAACAGAAAAAGGTTTTCCTCAGCTGTGTTTAAAGATCTTTGTTAATTTAATGTTCTGTATGTTGCACACATGTTATATATGTGTATATATGCACATGCATACATATAAAAGAATGTGTAGGCATGCATGTATGTATACTCAAGACGATCTATAATTTTTAAATGAAAATATAATAAAAGTTATATAATAATGAAAAGGCTATACAAACTTTAAATGTTCTCATCAAATCTTAGGATAGGATCATTACTTAAAACGCTGGGTGATTTTTCATGGTCCCTTGCCATTTTGAAGAACTCTTTCTTTTCATGATCACTAACCACGATCTTGTCTTCTATATCTGAAATTCTGTCTTCACATTGTTTCATTCTGCTGCCTATACTTTCAGTCGAATTTTTAATATCTTGGATATCTGTTTGCATCTGTCTCATGGATTCCATTTATTTCCTATGTTGGGTGTTCCTGGTTTCCATCATTTTCCTAAGCGCCTCTACTTTTCAATCTCTATCTGCTCTAGAGTCATTAATCATGTCAGATTCAACAATGAAATAAGATATTTCCATGACAAAGAACAACTGAAGAAATTCATGACCTCCAAACCACCTCTACAAAATATTTTGAAAGATGTCCTAGAAAAGGAAACTACAATTACAAGGACACTAATAAATAATAATCCACTATGCAAGACAAACAGTGAAACTGAGGTGAAGCACAGAACAAACAACAGAAAAGATCTATGACAAAGATAAGTCAGTACATAACAGCTGTAACCATCAATGTAAATGGTCTCAACTCACCAATCAAAAGAAACAGACTAGCAGAATGGATCAAAAAACAAGATACATCAATATGTTGCATGCAAGAGACACATCTAACCCAAAAGGAAATTCATAGACTGAAAATCAAAGG